>JALPQI010006967.1:0-57797 GCA_025490895.1 Thaumatotibia leucotreta | reverse complement strand
GGTATTGATTGACAAGACAAGACAAAAGTTTTTCGGTCGGTGTATTGATTAGTCTTGTTTTAACGCATTTTGAAAAAAATATTTCGCGGTGGAAGACCGGACTCTTAGCAGTATTTGGTAAGTATAGTAAAACTCATTTGAGTTATTTTTCTAGTTAGATCATGATTAAAAACACGATTTTCAAATAAACGAAAGACACCGGTAACCTGAGACATACTTTTTTCAGAATAGAAAAAAAAATGGCAACCGAAACTCTTGTTCCGCTGGAATCTAACCCGGAGGTTATGAACAAATTCCTCCAAAAGTTAGGTGTACCGAGCAGCTGGTCGATTGTAGACGTTATGGGGTTGGATTCCGAAATGCTGTCTTGGGTGCCTCGCCCTGTATTAGCCGTAATGCTGCTGTTTCCGATATCCGAGAAATACGAGCAGCACAAACAACAAGAGGAAAGTGATATTTTGTCAAGAGGTCAAGAAGTTTCTAGCAATATTTTTTATATGAAGCAAAATCTAAGCAATGCCTGTGGAACCATTGCCTTGGTACATAGTGTTGCTAACAATACTGATAAGATCCAGCTCAATGATGGTGTAATGAAGAAGTTCCTGGACGAAGCCAGAGGACTGGATGCTTCTGCTCGTGGTGCTTTGTTGGAGAAGACTGAAGGAATAATTAATGCTCACAAGGAACTGGCACAGGAGGGGCAAACTAACACTCCTAGTGCTGAAGATCCTGTCAATCATCATTTTATTACATTTGTCCATAAAGATGGCGCCCTGTATGAACTAGATGGGCGTAAAGCTTTTCCAGTCAATCATGGACCAACCACTGCCGATACTCTGCTGGATGATGCTGCTAAAGTATGCAATGCATTCATTGCCAGAGACCCTGATGAGGTCCGCTTCACGGTCGTTGCCTTAACTGCTACTGACTGAGAATTTTTAACCTTTTACCAATTTTAAACCTACCAAAATTCATAAGACTAGGTCATTTTCAAGCAATGTGCTTCAAATGTTAAGCTTATAAAGTATTCTTGTAATAGATTTAATACTAAAATGCAATGCAATGCAAGGCAAGCTTTTGTGATACTGATTAAATATTTATTTAGGAATCACTGTTTTATTTAATTCCTGTTGATAACATAATGAAAATAATATAATTTCCTAATAAGGAGCCAACATTTCATGCAAGTATTAGCAGAATACAGAAAATAATTTTTCAAAGGTTTCAAACAACAAAAAAAGAGTATATGTAGTATTTTCCATATCATTTATTACAATTGTCTCCGGTCCATGATTCCATTATTTTGAGCTTATTTATGAACACTAACAATTGTTTCTCACCTAGTTATGCAAGTACATAAAAACATGAATAATATGATATAATGTATATTCAACATATAATAATAGTAAATAACTTCAGTAAAAGTATTCAGCTTAGAAAGACAGTATTGATATATTTTAAGTAAACAATCTCAGTGCCACTATTGTGAAACATAGTACCAATAAAATATAATTAATTTGTAAACATACTACTAAGAGTCATTCTTTTTAACAATTTACTTTAGAGGTATTATTATTCACAATAGTTTAAATTCAATTACAACATTATTGAAATATTTATACAGTATTAACAATTTATATACAAATTATCTACAGGAGGAGGTATATTAATATTATGGAATGGATTACTATTTATTGTAAAAAAAATATTTATAAATACACTTATAAAATTAAAATATCACAATTAATAGCATTTATTAGCCTGGTCAACATAGACTCAACCTCGCACGGAAGTTACCGCCGCCGAAAGCAGCTCTGTTATTGTGAACGTGCAATGGTGTAGCAAAGGGGGGGGGGGGGGGTCCGTGCCGGGTGTCGCCATTTTTGGGGTGGCGTGAATTGGTGTATTATCCCTGAGGTGACACCACCAATTTCCCCACCGGGTGCCACCCAAGGTAGCTACGCCACTGTGAACGTGCCTCGCACACACTGCGTATATGTATTTATCCCCTCGTCTGTGGTTGCTAAGGATCGGTACAAAAGCTTTGAATGAAAATTGTATTACCTATCACTTCGCCTGTGTTTATAAAGATCCGTACAATAGGTATCGATTCGAGTTCAATACCTATTGTACGGATCTTAATAAACACAGACGAAGTGATAGGTAATTTATGCACGCACCTCGGGCGCGGTACGTCCACACTGATAGAGCTGCCTCGCGCGGCTATTTCCTTGCATGGTGGCATTCCGTATAGACCCTCACGGCTGCTCACTACTAAATATAATATTTGAAGGGTCCACTGAGAGAACATGTCTAGTCAATTCAAATTACAGAAGGAAAAAACACCTTACTTTTAACTAAATAAGGTGTGAATTTGCCCTGATTTTTTTAAGCAATGGACAATGGACATGTTTTTTCCGTGGACCCTTCATTTAGTGTTGTTTATTTAAAAACAAACCAATACACTTACTTAATGTCTTTGTAAATAATTTAATATTTGACTCTTGGTCACATAAATAAGCTATAAGTACACATACCTATGTACGTTATAAGCAGATATCGGAATTCTGGTAGCATTTTTGAGCCTGACCGCCTGTTGTTAACTTCTATTTGTAATCATAATTATTTTACATTGTATTCTGCATTTATCGATATACATATGTATAATCGGTAGTTTATAAACCAGAAGTCCCTATGACAGCTCAAAAATGCTACCAGAATTCCGATGTCTGGTTATAAGAAAATAATCCATATCCCTATAGATAAAAAAATCATACTAATTAATGAATAATTACTGTCTTAAAAAGGTCATGATAAACTTATTGTTAAGTATATCACATGTTGAGATTATTTTGCTATATGTAATTATTTCTAGAAAAATTGTGCTATTTATATATAATATTCGATTTTTCAATTTCATTGTAATGGTTCTGTGCTCAAATCTTCTGACACATCTTCAACATTATCTGAAAAAAAAAAATGGATTAACCCTTTACAAATCTAGCTCTAATTCCAACCTTAAATTATGAAGGTTGAAAATTTACTAGCAATTATGTGGTTTACTATAAACGGAAATGTGTTTCCGTAAATACATATCAGCCTACTTATCGCTATTACTGTAAAATCTCGTATGTCAAGATTCTCAAACTGTAAGTTAAATGCCTATTTCATTAGCGTATCTGTCGGCCAGTGCCGTCATTGGACGCCAACGACTGATATATTGGCGCCGCAGGTTCAACGCCAATGATCGATATATAAGTCCTGGACAGTCCTAGTCCACAGAGCAATATAAACCTACACGAATGTGCAAATGTGTATAAAGCTCACATTCAGTTTTAACATTTTACTGACGTGGCATCTGAGTGACAGCTTTTGTATTTGACGTGGCGTCAAAAAGGTTAAAGGTTCAATACCGCCTATGAGTTACAATATAATTTCAGTCTCTTGTTTCATATTTAAAATGGAGACTAGCACTTTCACTGCCAGATCAAAAACCTTTGTTATTGCTGCACGCCAACCTGTTGTACAATGTACGCTACTTCAATTCCAAGAACGCCACTAAGGAGTCCTCGATAACTTTATTCACACGCCACACGACTCCCCAGGGGAGTTTTCACTATACAATTAACATCGGCTGGCATGCAGGAATAGCCTTTGTTTTTGTCCTGGCACTGCAAATAGTATAGTGATAAACTCCCCCATGGAGTCGGCGGCATGTGAACAAAATTACCGACAACTCCCCAGTGGCGCTCTTGGCATTGAATGTGCTAGTGGACTCGTTGTCACATACCATTATTGACTACAGCCTCCACACTAGGCGTGAGTCTCGGCAGCAGCAACGTGAGCGCTAGGCCTGCGAGCGTGGCGCCGCCGCATACCCAAGACAATACGTAGCGGTAGTACGACGAGTCCGCACCTTCCGCGCTGAAAAACAAATCATCATTAGTTATCGGAAGCACAAAATCGGGAATCGTGCAGATCCAGAGAGGTTTTTGCCCAGCAGTGGAACACCGATACAGGCGCGGATCCAGGACTTCGTTGATGGGGGGGGGGGGGCACTAACGTATGATATGATATTTTTTTATACTTAAAACAGCACCTAGCCATAGATAAGTCCAGTGTCAGGGGGGGGCAAGTGACCCTATTGCCCCCCTCCCCTCCCGCCTTCACCGATATAGGCTATACTAAGCTTTAAAACCACAATGTCGTAACAGATGTGCTTACCATAGAAAAAATCAACTGCGAAAGACTCTGGTTGTCACGGGTTATTCCCACCTGTTACCACCAACTTGACACCAGTGGTAACAACTAGGATTTTTTTCCCACCTGTTACCACCAGAGTACTTGGTGGTAACTACTGGGATTTTTTTTTCTTCTAAAATATTTGGTTAGTTACTAAAATAATTAGTTTGGTGGTAACAGTTGGGAATTTTAATTCCCAGTTGTTCCCAGTGGTAACAGGTGGGGAAAAAATCCCAGTTGTTACCACTGGTGTCAAGTTGGTGGTAACAGGTGGGAATAACCCGTTGTCACGGGATTCGAACCCGCTTCCTCTGGATTGCCGGTCCAACGTGCTTCCAATTACACCAGACTACCTTCCGTCGATCACAGCGAATATAGTCAATGGTATTGTGAAGCTAATCACTAGCGACATCTTTACGTAGTGTTTCGAAGGTACTACAACCTTAAGCCACTCAAAGACGTGTGTCTACCACAATCGTCCACAAACTCGACAACTCTCCGTTGCGTTGAATTTGCTATAGAGGGCGCTGTAATCAATTCATGATTAGGAAACATCAATTTGTTTTATGTTTCCTAATCATGATAATAATAAGGTTTAAAAATTGACATATCGACGGTTGTTACTCAACTACTTGTATGACTCGACCTCGTATATGAAATGTATATATTTTGTACAGAAATACATATATTTTTATAACACAACCTCGTAAGTCATTCATTAATGTCATTATACAAGGTTGAGTCACACAGCCAGTGATATGGGAGCACTTTAGCCAAAAAAATACACTATTTTTCTGGTCTTGGCATGTAATCTGTTATGGATGTATGTGCTCTTTTACGGCCACTTGACAAGCTTTGTTAAAATTTCGCACCCAAAGTTCCGATCACTAATCATCATCACCAGCCTATATCAGTCCACTGCTGGACAGCGGCCTTTCCTATTGCCTATGCGTATAGACGACGCGTTAGGAGGTAAATGTCCATAATCACCACGCTGGTCAAGCGGGTCGACGATCGCAGTAGTGTGTCAAGTATGAACGATACTACGATACTGAAAAACGATATACGTTCGAAACTTCTACCGCCGACAACTTTAGTTAGCAAATATAGCACTTGTCCGCTACAAGGACATAGGTGCCTATATTATATTTTAGGTATAAGGCTATAGAGGCAGTAACAACGTTGTGCCAATTGATAAGAAGTTGAAGTGGATAATGAATATGTACACTATAAATATAATTGATAGTATTTAGTGATGCTCAATGTTTTGTGCATTAAGGTAAGTGAGTTTGGTACCTAAGTCTAATTATTTAGGGGAAGTGCTCAATACATCGACAGGCACTAGGCCAGTTGTTTTTTTTTTCACTTTATGACATTAGTAATATTTCTAAACTATGTAAATCGAACACGTACTATATAGCCTCATCCTGCCCGTCATACTAAGGTTGAGCTAATTTAAAACAAATTAATTTAAAAATATAGTCACTTTTACTTTGTTTTAAATTTTACATAAAATAAAATAATTTTAAGTGTGACCTCCACCTAAACAGGTTTTTTATTCAGAATTTGACCAATCGAATATGTCCTTTAGGAATCACAATCGGCAGGAAGAGGACAGAGCCGGTAGTTAACCTTTTCGAAGCCACGTCAAATACGAAAGTTGTCACAGACGCCACGTCAACAAAATGTCATAACTGAATTCGAACTTCACGCTCATACATGGCGGTTTACATTGCTCTGTGGACCATGACTTATATTACTTATATATCGGTCCTTGACGTTGAATCTGTGGTGCCAATAGAATATATCAGTCATTAGCGTCCAAAAGGTTAAAGACTACTCAGTCTGCAGCACTCACAAGTTTTGTATGACGACGATTGCGAGTCCGCAAGCCAGCTTGTCGGTGAAGCTCATGAGGCCGTACACGAAGGCCGAGGCCTCCGTCTGGGCGCCCACGAGGTCTGCTGTCAGCGCCAGGCTGGTCACCAGCAAAATGGCGCCTCCGAATCCTGGCAAATTAATGTCAGTGTCACTAACGTATGCGGAGTGAAATTTGCACAAATTTTGAACAAGTAAAAACAAAATAAAAAAATTAAATTTAACTTGTGTCTCAATGCTAAATTAATTTGTATACAATTGTTAATTAAATTGGATAGTTTTGTCGGGTTTGGCATCTTTCTTTAGAAATTATGGCCAATTGAGTAGAACAATGTCGCACAACTGCATGTATTTTCCAAAAGACACATTTGCTAAGGCCAAAATCGACGATGATTCTGATTTTTTAGAAGAAGGCAAGATTTGAAACACTGTTTTATAAAAATCTCGCATTCTTTTCGTTTCCAATAAATGATATTAGAAACCCTAGTGTAATGTAACAATTTGGCTACAGCCACTTTTCAGAAAGAGCTCGAATAAAGGAAATTACGTTAACCCGAATCACAAAATCGAACAGGGAGCTCAGAAATACTTCTAAATATGACAACAAAATTGATGAAAAACATCCTCAAACCATGGGCATTACGAAACATAAACAAAGAGCAAGCCTATCAACACGGAAAATAAAAATAAACAACTTTGAAAATATGACTTCGCCATTTGATCAAAAAGTGTAAAAAACACTGCTTTTTCAGTAACGGATGTCACGGTGAACGACTTATAGCTAATTTCAATTAAATATTTTTAGCATAATAAGTAAGTATCAATAGACCAATTAACAAGAATATGAAATATAATGAGCAAAGGATTTTTATTTAAAAAGTTTTCCTACAGAAGATAAAATTATAGGCAAGAAAAATGCTAACATTTGTTTTTTCGACATCAATGGATAAAGTATCATAAAACTAAAGTTATACACTTTGGATTCAAGTAGTTTTTATCTTGCATGAATACTTGTTAAAATCGATATTAAAACGTACATGTTCAAGAAAATAATAATGATATCATTTATTTAATATAATATTAAACTTTGTGCAGATTTCATTCCGCATACGTTACATAGTATAAAATAAAGTCACTGTCCCTATGTCCCTTTGTACGCTTAAATCTTTCAAACTACGCAACGGATTTTGATGAGATTTTTTTAAATAGGTAGAGTAATTCAAGAAGGTTTATATGTAGGTATAGTACCCGTGCGAAGCCGGGGCGGGTCGCTAGTAATTAATAAATAAATTGAGTACTAGCGACATAAATATGATTCAGTTTTTTCGGTTAACCTTGTGACCGCCATACGGCGAAGGAATACGCCGAGCTCCAGACGCCATGCGTTCACGATTATTTAAGCTGAACTTAATCTTTACGATTTACCGCTTAAGTTATTGTATCGGCGACGTTGACGGCTGTAGCCATCGTTGGCGTCCGTGTCAAGAGTTTCCAGCGTCGCCTATTGCCGACTATGGCTGTCAAAAGGTTAAACTCACATGTTTTTAGTAATTTATTTTTTATGTTTACAGAGATAATGATTGATAGAGAAAGAGCTACGAAACATGTTGCGCGTAGGTAGTGACTAAACATACGCGAGTTTAGCTGCTAAATTATGAATGTTGATACATGAACATGACTCACTACATTAGTTACTTTGAAAGTCCAAATCAGCATCAAAGCGTTAAACTACGCAAAAAGCAGGATTGATATTGGTGGAGATATACATAGCTAGGTACCTACTTGTAAAGAAATAAAATATCGAAGTAAAGATACCAGTGCTCGTCTTTCACCTAATACATGGCGTCTTCAATCTTATGTACAGTCAAGTGCAAAAATATGTGTCGAAAGAATCCTCTTACATATAAATATATTGAGCATTTCTATACACCGTGTTTTTTTTAATTCCGTTAAATTTAACAGGCTGCTTGGTACGTTAATTGGAGCAACCTGGTATATTGCTTTTAGTCGAATTCGAAAAATATTTTTTTTTTCGCGTTTATACATAATAAATAAAATGGGAAGTGATCCTAATAAAGGTTGCAATACCTACACTTCTTCAGTCATTAAACTTATTTTTTTAATAACTCAATAACAGTAAGAGTTAAGATACTAGTTTTTTAGACAAATTGATTATTTTTGACCTAAATAAGCTTCCCTTTAATTTAACGGAAATCAATAAAAACACGGTGTATACATCTTATTTTGCCTTTAACTGTAGGTACCTATGTCACTATTGTGGAAACGACATACGAGTGGCATCTATTAGGCACTAAGTTGTCAAGCATTGGTACGATCTTATAATAAATTCAACACACCTATTAAAACAGCGACAACATAAATGTAGTATGTCTTAAAATGGTCATCAAGCTCCAAATAAATCCACACGAAGCCAGTCATAGCGCACACGGTCCCGAAGAAGTAGTGCATCTTTCTTGTTATGGATCTGGGAGCTATCCTCTGCACGCCAGCGGCGGCTAAGCTGCCAAGATACATGGCTAAAGGAATCACGGCCAGAGCTCTGGCCGCTAGACCGAGCGTCAGGTGGAGGTATAGAGGCACCAGGACTTGAGCTACGTTCACCACTAGTCTTGTGCTCATGTATATGCCGGCTACCTGGAAAAAAAGTTTCGTGTGTACAATTCGTATGTTATCATTATCATAGTTGTCATAATGATTCGAATGTTTAGAATACAGAAGGCTAGAAGCTTGCACCTGTCAACATGTACGGGTAAAAGCGTTAATAGACGTTCGAACATGGTCCACTCCGCACCGCGAACTTGGTCCGCTCCGTACCAAATTCGATGGTGTGTTCAGCGGTCCGCCGACATTATTATTATTTTTGACGGTGCGGTCGGTTCGATGGTTTTCCCACAGGATTTGGTGCGGTCCGCACCAAGTTCGCTCGTGTGGACGGCGCCACCGCACCGTACAGCGCTTACTTGTAGGTAATTAATTAAAAGTAAACAAACAATTCGTAAATTTTCGGGTATTTATGAAATTTATAGACATAACAGTGTCTCATAAATAATAATGTGCCAAAATGTAATTATTATTATTTTTTTTTTTTTTTTCAAATATTAGTATGGATAATAATGTTATTTTCTGTTTATGTATGTAATAATAATGTTGTAAACAATGTGAAATGTAAAATTATTGTATTTTATCAATAAAATTTGATTGATTGATTGATTGTAGCGACGATGGTTGCCACAACTAACGCGATTTTAGCTTTTTTGGATAAAATCGGAGGCATATCGACGTGATCACTGTCTGGTAGCACGAAACGCACTGGACCGTTTTTGAACGGTGCGATGGTGTGGCGAGTCGAGCGCACAAACGGACCGGACCAAGTTCGCGGTGCGGAGTGGACCATATTCGAACGTCTATTAACGCTTTAAATTCACTAAAGCTGGCACGAATGGAATGAATGAAATGAATGACATCTATCATTGTGTGTATGCGGTCGTCCTATACCAACCTGTATCTACTGTCATTAAGACACCCACACATAGATACTTTCTGTCACTTACTCGATCCATTCGTGCCAGCTTTCGTGAATTTACCTGTATGTGACAGTAACTCGCGGCTACAAGTCTCTTTTTACAAGCTTTATCGCATCGACAGCAGTCAAAGCTTAGACATTTATTAGAATATTTATAAGATTATATATTTATGAAGAAAGCGAAAGTTACTACACATAGGTACCTATCTGTAATTTTACTTGTAAATTGAGACGTTCTACTGAAATGAATGTTACACCATTCTACAGGTACTACAATTACTACCTGCAACAGTTCATGTTCACCAATAAAACTGATTATAAGGGTCCCCCTCAATCGGTCGACACGGAATCGTCTTTGGGAAAAACCCGTCCAAAAAAAGCTTTATGTCGCCGACATAATTTAAAACAAAATATCCGATGTCGCGTCGGCCGAGTAGCCCACCTAAGGAAGACCAAAAGTTGCCTATCGGGAGAAATAACTCGTGTATAAGCGAATTTTGGCATAGTTGTAGGGAATGGTGTTTTAAACCACGTACTAAAAGTACTGGTGGATAGGGGTGGAGCTAACGGGGGGAGGGGGGTGTAAAGGTCCGTATTTTTAATTTTTCGTAAATAACTCGTAAACCGTGGCTTGTAGCAAAATACGTTCTAGTACATAAGTAATCTACATAAAATTCTCTACAAAAAAGATATACGCATGTTTCCTCTGGGATCAATGTGTCATGAGATAAGAAAGCAAGAAGATGGACACTAAAGAAATAAACACATTTGTTTAAGTAGGTATGGCACATACAGAATGCTCGCGAGCATTCCAAAAGATTTTAATGCTCGATTCCTGACCATATTTAGAGTCTTTCATGTGATACAAAATTTCCTGGATTCGGCTTGGTTTCAGAGATAATCAACCTTTTTTTCGAAATAAGTTTTTCGACGTAACTCGTCATAAAACTTCTTTTTAATTACAATTCTACCACAACGTGTTTTAATATTACCACACCTTTTGCCTGGCAATCAAAAAATGGGAATAAAATTGACGAAATAACCTGTCCCTAAAAAAATTATTAAAATAAATAATTTTAACAAATTGTTGTTGTGATAAGAAGTACTGGAAATGTTAAAAAGTATGCAAAAAGTCTAAAAAAAAAGAGAAAAAAAATTTTTTTTTTTGGTGGTATTTGACATGAGGTCTCATAATCATTTTTGTTTATTTTGATATCTAGAATGCATACTTAAAATCTTTTGGAATACTCGCGCCCGGGCGCGCCCTGTATACTTATTTGTAAAAATAAAATTCCTAATTATCTTCTAAACCTAAGTAAAATATTCTCATAATCATCGTCAAAAGATTTTAACTATGCATTCTAGACATCTAAACAAACAAAAATTATTATGAAACCTAATGTCAAATACCACCAAAAAAAATTTTTTTTTTCTCTTTTTTTTTGACTTTTTGCATACTTTTAACATTTCCAGTACTTTTTATCATAACAACAATTTGTTAAAATTATTTATTTTAATATTTTTTTTAGGGACAGGTTATTGCGTCAAGTTTATTCCCATTTTTTTATTGCCAGGCAAAAAGTGTGGTAATATTAAAACACATTGTGGTAGCATTGTAATCAAAAAGAAGTTTTATGACGAGTTACGTCGAAAAACTTATTTCGAAAAAAAGGTTGATTATCTCTGAAACCAAGCCGAATCCATGAAATTTTATATAACATTAAAGACTCTAAATATGGTCAGGAATTGAGCATTAAAATCTTTTGGAATTGTCGCGAGCATTCTGTATGTGCCATACCTACTTAAACAACTGTGTTTGTTTCTTTAGTGTCCGTCTTCTTGCTTTCTTATCTCATGACACATTGATCCCAGAGGAAACATACTTAGATCTTTTTTGTAGAGAATTTTATGTAGATTACTTATGTACTAGAACGTTTTTTGCTATAAGCCACGGTTTAAGAGTTATTTACGAAACATTAAAAATAAGGACCTTTACACCCCTCTCCCCCCGTTAGCTCCACCCCTAACCACCAGTACTTTTAGTATGTGGTTTAAAACACCATTCCCTACAACTATGCCAAAATTCGCTTATACACGAGTTTTTTCCTCTGAGTTTCCTTCGTTTGGTGTACTAGAGCTGAGAAATGTCGATCCATGTCGATCCATGTCTTTTCGCTCTTATGCCGTCGACATAAAGGGTTTTTCGCCCGCTTAACTTAATCCTATTCCGCGTCGATTGATTTGTGGAGACTATTATTCAATATGTTTAATATATTAAACATCAACACGTAGCGTAGGTACACACTGAAAAAAATATTTACCAAAGTGACTTAGGTTGGCTATATTACGAGGAAACTTTGATATATCTAACAAATCCTTGCTATCAAATTTACAAAAGTAAAAAGGTTGAAGTCGATACCAGAGTTCTGGTTAAATCAACAAAGAACATTGTACATTATACCAAACAACTGGTAAAATCAACAAAAAACTGGTGTAATCAACCAAATTAATTTAGTAAAATGCCAACATAAAAAGTTTGGTAAAATCAAAAAAATATTTGTGATAGGACCCAATCAACCTTAATTTCCGGTTAGAATTACGAAAGATCTGATAAATCCAACTTAGCATTTTTTTCAGTGCAGGTTATAAATGTGGACGCTACCGAAATAAGCTGTCACTCTCCCATACTAGTTCCATTCCAAGGGCTATGAAAAACTCAGAAAAGTGGAAAGGACACACGAGGAAAATCATCTATTCGTAAGATCCGACTTCTAGAAAAAAAAAAAGAGATTTCAATTACTTACTTTTACCTCATAGTCGTTTTTCCTCGGGTGAGCTAACGTAATTATAGATAAATGGATACGTTTTTTTAAACATTTCCTTAAAATATTTCCGTGATAAAATACTTAAGTATTATATTACGGAAACACACAAAGTAGGTACATCAACTTACCATTGTTCGTTGCGGCGATAAAATAAATAGGTACCTAATTTACCAGCCGTTGACAAAAGATGAATCATGTTTAACCATAATTATATGTTCATAATATTATGGTCTACTCTACTTACGTAACTTGTTCTGATTAAAAGCAATTGTAGTATTATGCTGCTACGTTTTGTTTAACTTAGTTCAACAATAGCATGAATATTACTTAATGACTCATTTATTAAAAAGTCAAAACAAAACCAGACTAATGAGAATTATTAGTTAAGTACCTAGTTAGTTCTAATCTAGCTCAATAAATTGAACCTTGGATTCTATACGTTTCTTGTTTATTTTGTTAAAAATACCATGGGTAGTTCGAAAATTCGTACCGTTACATAACGTGCCATTTCGAACTTTGTCACAGTGACAATCAATTATGAAAGGCGCTAGGAAAGGAACCTCATAAGGTTGTCACTATAAGAACTACGACAAAATGCGAAGTGGTATACATAAAACAATTTCCTTCGCCGCGCATACGCTCCTCCATTTTATAAGGGGAGATCGGTACCAGTATACCGGTAACCCCCCTAATTAAAAATATAATATAAATTTATAGCATCTGTCTCTGTCCGTCCGCGTAAAACCTTCGTTGGAGTGACAGAAGAAATACCTATAGTGAACTTCGAAATTCGTATATATCGAGCATTGGTTCTCTAAATCATCTCCGAAAATTGTTTGTACGAATATTACATCGCAACCAATTTTTCGCATAAAGTCATTTCGCCGAAAGATCATGTTCCAATTGAATCTTATGAAATCGTTTCATTTCCCAACTAAATGATTGGCAATTCTATCTTTAGGCTTGGTTTTTAATAGGAACTTTTCATAATACATATTTTCATGTGGTTTATGGTTTAGCTGGCATTTAGTTAACTAAATAATTACCAATGTTCAATTTTATATAGGTATGTTTATGTTTTTTTAATAACAGCTTACACGGGGTTTTATATTAATGTCGATAAACAATTAAAAGTCGAGTTCTAAATAGTAATTTAAATGAAACTGATGAGGGAACGCAATGCCGAGGGAATAACAAAAGAGTCGGTTCTGGCATGTATGGTTCGCTGTATGGTCACAGTTTCACCTAACACTCCTCCTCGCTTCGCTCGTCGTCGTACCTAACAGGACTCTGTAAAATGTTTTTTATCGGTATTTTTTGTAGTTTCTTAGAGGAGTCAGAAATCTGCATATATTTTTTGACTATGGTTATTTTTAACTAATTAGCTTCATATTTGTCTAAGACAAGTACATGAGCAATCATAATTTTAAAGAACGGTTTAAATATGTATTTTTTACTTAGTTCAAACACTGGTGAAACGTTATTCGTGTAATAGTTGTTAGGCCTAGTGAAAGGTTTGACAAATGATCAGTATGCTAAAAGCGTTGTGTCATTTTAATAATCGGTTTTATAATATTCCTGCCAAATGAAACGTTGTCATACAAAAATTTGCTAATTGTTGGTTGTCAAAGTGAACCATCAGCGAAATGTTGGTTGGCAAATGAAATTCGGACAAAAAAAGTTCGGAGAAAAGGCAGAACCCCATCGAGCATTATTCAGTATCACCTATAACTTCTTTGGGAGTTCCGTCATCGGAGTGACAGATGTCCGTAATCCAAATATCTAAGTTCCCAAAACATGCGCCTTAAGAATCTTAAGATTCGTGAAATTTATGATTTTCGATTTGGTTTGTGGTGGATCGTCGGGTCGGGGGCACTGAGTGAAAACAACGCTAACGCATATACGCGGCGGTGGCAGTGAATGCGTTAAGACCCTTTATGATCTATTTACCTGATACATCGCAGGTTTCTTCAGGAAGCTGATATGCGTGTGCGGGCGCGTCCCACTGCTATCCTCCAGAAGTTGCTCCTGTCGCCTGTGTGTTGTCTTCTCTTTCACACTTAAGTGGAAAAGCAGAGAGGCCAGCACCCCCACACTCATTACTATGTACACTATGTGCCGGAACTTCCACGCATCTCCGGGGCCTACTTGCTGAAATAATCAATAGGCTTACTTAATTCACAGTTTAATTCAGATAAGAAAATCTGTAAAATTTCAGATTAGCAAGTTTCCGCAGGTCATCCCTACTTTAATCGAATAATAGCAGCACGTGTAGGTACGTAGGACATGGTTATCTAAGCCAAAAGTACAGGAAGTACAGTCTTATTCAAAACTTTTCATTTACGTTATACTAGTGTGGGTCAGGATTCAATTTTGTCCATAATAAGTACATATGTGTCGTTACTACTTATGATGTTTAATAATTATGTTCATCATGCTCTCCCTCTTCATCGCGTAGTACGTTCTCGAAGAGAGGGATGGACGGACGTTTTCAACGACGCACTCAATGCAATCTGCAATAAACGTGTTCCTGGCTCCAAATATTTGTAATCGAAATAAAAACTCTTTTTTTTATATGTATAATGACATACTGTTTCGTAGCGCAAATTAAAAGTATGAACGCCTCAATAGAAGATTGAATTTTTTGCATGTCGGATGCAAACAATTTGAGTGACTTGCTTATTCTGTAGGCCTAATTAAATGTAGCAAGAATTTACTAATGATATATCATTTGTTTAATGCTCTATTACTAAGAATGCATTATATAAACTTCATTTAGTTCTAATCTTAGAAACCTACTATGTATTAAAAAATCACTTAAAAAAAGGTTTCACCAAGATTCTTACTTCAGTGGTAAGTGGTGGATAGCTGTTTAAGTGGACTGTACATTTTTATTATATATACCGCTCATCTGCAGAATAGCTAAATAGATAATAATGTACTATCATACAATACTATCTAGTGAGCTCTATGATCAGTCATAGATAATATGATATCATGTTGTACACATGCAGATATCAATCTAAATTAATGAGGATTAGTGATCTGTGCAAAAAAATATACTTAAGTATCAAATTACACCACCATCTTTTCTAGCCCATTTCTTTCCTTATTAAGTTTCCTTTAATAATTAATTGTGTCTATACCACTGTTAATATTCTTATACTACTGTCTTTCTGCCTAGAGACACATTTTTTGGAGTTTGGGTTCACTATTTGATAAAGTACTGTAGATTCCTAAACTGATAGTGATAAAGTACAGTGAAAGATCAAAGCACTTACAAAAACCATATCAACACTCAACCATCAAACCTGCAATATTTGCTATGTAGATATTAAAAAACTTACTTGCGTATCACATTTTCCCGTCATATGCAACACCACCCATGTTACCACATACACAAACAAGTTTGAAAATACTGTGAATCCATACCTGTAAAGACACATTTAAGTTAACAGGATATATAAGCAAAACTAGTACAGATGTAGTGAATTGTAGTGTACCAATAAACCATTTTAGATTCACAGAAATATCCAAAGTTATATTGCTGTCAGTATCCAGGCCATTTCGCGAGAATAAGACCACAATTTGTTTTTTGTAGTAGGTATATTTTTATGTTTGTCCTAATCAGAATAACAAATTCTTTCAATATAGGAGAAAAAAACGTTCTAAAATTTGTCTATTGTTTTACATTCTTTCCATTTTGTAACCTCCATTCTAAGTGTTTGAATAATGGTTACAAAATGGAAAACAATAGATGAGACTTTTTTCTCCAAGTAGGATCAAAATAGCTTGTGATTTGTTTTGTAAGAAAAACATTAAAATTACCTATTTTGAGAAAAAAAATCTTGCATAAAAGTCTATTCTTTGAGTTTGAGCTGATTCAGCATTAAACATAAATTTGGATGTTTCTGTAAAACAATGTTGGCAAAATATTATTAAATACAGAAGAAATATTCAAAATAAAGATACATGGGGAAATCATACTTAAACCAAAATTGTTGCAGGTTATTACTCAATCTCGAATTTTCAACAAATTACATTTAACATATATTATTATCTTCTATTAACTTGGTTTTAAAGGTTGGAACATTGAATATTTATACATACATATTAAATGTTAACTTAAGTTATTACTTATACTACAATGATAAATATACTGAATTTATAATAATAACATAAATACCTGACGGCAGTTAGATGTGTTCTAGTATGTTCACTATCAGCCAATTCCGGTATCAAACTCAGATGTGAGATTTGAACAGCTGCCCATCCAATTTGAAATATCATAATAAAGGAGGCAAAATAAAACATCTGTGCCCACTTGTGGGCCATGGAGCACCCAATACAATTGGCAAAAATAAATGGAAAAGATCCCAGCACACATGCCGTCCCTGTAAAAAAAAACTTGTGTTATATTACCATTAAAACATTGATTCAGTAATAAGATTACTTGAGTGATAAGAAATATCCACCCACCAAATAAATGCCAAAGTTTTCTTCTGCCATATCTAATGCTTATATTGTTGTCAGTACGGTCTGAGCAGTATCCTACAAATGGGGTAGCCAACGCATCAACTACTTGTCCTATCAACATCAACTTTCCCGCCTGGGACGGACTAAACTCTAGTACTAAATGAAAAAATACTAAAAAGTACGTAAACCACAAACTAGCACAAACATCGTTCAATACGTGCCCGATACCGTAACCGATTTGCAAGCGAAGACTTGTAGATATGTCTAGGAATTCGTTATCCATTTCTTATAGTTACAAGCCTGTAAAAAAATTTTTGTTAGGGAAAATTGTTGACTGAATAGTCTCACAGTAGTATATAAAATAACTTAAATAACGCACAAAAAAGTAGAGGATCATGGGATGCACTATTAGTAGTAAGTTATAATTTCAAAAGTACTCAATATTGATATGATAGACAGAGTGGACGTCAGCGCGAGAATCGCGTCAGACGTCCACTCCATCCACTAACTTTTAATATTTTGTTGTCGTAATAAATATAATTAAAGTATCGTCTCCTGTCAAGTGTGAAATGAAAATGTCATTGTCAAACAAAAACTCAAAATCAAAACGTCATATGTCAGAAAGAAAATACAACGGTATTTAAGGCAGATTAAAAAACGAGTGATTCCTGAGAGCAAATATCTAGCCATTGAAAAATAATGCCATAACATAACCATAAATGCCCATTATGGGCATTTACCTCCTAGTAAAGTAAAGTAAAGTAAAGTAAAGTAAAAATTTATTTGTGAAACACAGGTGGTACAAATGATGGTCTTATTTTTAAAATACAGATCTCTGTGCTTTGCCAAATGGCGTACAAATTATAAGAATATAGGTAGGTACATATCTAATAATACACTTAATTCTATGTAGGTAACCTAGGTATTCAACTATTTATATTAGTTTAATAAAAAGTATAATTAAAACATTCTAGTACCTACTTATGACAGTCAAGTGATTTAATTAAATGCATATACATATGATTATGATATATTTGACAAACGGAACAGTTCGTATTCATTCCGACAAGATGAACTGACTCGTACATTATTTGAACGTTATAATGTGTCTTCTAAAAAATCGTTTACAGAGTAAAAGCATTTATTTATTAAATATAATTTTAGTTGCACTTTAAATTGGTCACTTTCTTGGGCTTTGATATGGCTTGGGATTTTATTAAATATTTTGGAAGACATTCCCAGAATGCTTTTCCCTAGGAAAGCCGTATTGTGTTCTGTAATACATATGTTGTCCTGATATTGTAAGCGTACGGGAAACCTGTGCTGTTGTGTTACCATTTTGAACAGTTTGGGATTAGTTTTGATGAAGATTGCTAGTTCATATATATATAGTGCTGGGAGTGTTAGAATTTTTAGTGATCTAAAGTATGGGACGCAGCTCTCTCGCGTGCTAATACCACATATGGCCCTCACGCATCTTTTTTGGGATTTAAAAACTGAGTCCTTGTAAACTGAATTCCCCCAAAAGATAACTCCATACCTTAAGATTGATGCCACCAGTCCATGGTATGCATTTAAGAGTGCCGTTTTATCTACTATCTTTGCAAGTTTACGCAATGCAAATGCCGATTTGTTAACTTTTTTACAGAGGTATTCTATGTGATTTTTCCAGGTGAGTTGATTATCAATCATGAGCCCTAAGAATTTTGTTTCATTTACTTTTTCGATAGTATTGTTATTGTACTTAATATTCATGTCAATTATTGATTGTCGTTGGTGAAAATGCATGATGTTTGTTTTACTTAAATTAATTATCAGGTTGTTATTATTAAGCCATGTAATCATTTCATCTAATACCAAATTTATGTCCTGTTCATAGTTAATGTTTTTATTAAAATTTATAATGGAGGTACTGTCGTCAGCAAACATAATCATTGGATGATGAACTGCACTTGGAAAGTCATTAATGTAAGTTAAGAAGAGAAGGGGGCCGAGGACGCTACCCTGAGGTACGCCATATTGCATATTATTTTCATTTGACATGTACGCTTTCTGAAATTTAGTTTTTTGGCAAATTTTAGATATTTCGGTATATTGCGGTCGATTACTGAGGTAAGATTTAATCAGACTTAATATATTACTTCTTATCCCGTATCTATCTAATTTATGAAGCAGTAACTTGTGATCAACATAATCAAAGGCTTTTGTCATGTCTGTGAAAATGGCACAAACAGGTATTCTTTTGTCGATTTTTTCCGACACGATTCTTATTAAGTCGTATATTGCCATGTTTATGCTGACGTTTCTTCTGAAACCTTTTTGTTCTTTACATAGAATGTTAAATTTATCGAGGAAGTTGTATAATTTTTTATAGATTACTTTTTCAAATATTTTGGCAAATACGGGTATGAGGGCTATTGGGCGATAGTTTTGGGGATTTGACTTGTCACCTTTTTTGAACAATGGTTTTATAATAGTTTTTTTTAAGCTATCGGGATATATACCAGCACTTATTGATAAGTTTATAAGGTGACTTAGGTGCTTATCTATGACATCACTAACTTGTTTAATAATACGTGTACTTATGTTGTCATAACCAACGCTATTAGTATTTTTTAGGGATTGTATAATCACTCTGATATCATGAGCAGATGTTGGAGTCATAAACATGGATTGAGGATTAAAGTCAATTTTGGAGTGTACCTCTATGTTTTTTGTAGTAGTACTTGGTCTATGTATAAAATAGTCGTTGAGTGTATTAGCTATTTGGGTCGGATCAGTAATAATCTTATCGCCTTGATAAATATTTGAGATTTCTTCTTTTGGTACATTTATTTTACTGTTGTTTATTATTTGCCATGTGGTTTTCGCTTTGTTATCAGAAATATTAATTTTGTAATTATTTTGAGCCCTTTGAGTTAATCTTATTATTTTCCTATATGCGTGCATGTAGCGCTTTAAATTAATTTTATTCGTTTCAGTGGGTGAACGTCTGTATTGCCATAGCAGAGTTCTTTGTTTTTTACTACATACTTTAATTCCACGCGAAATCCAATTTACTTTTTTATTAGTCGGTATAGTAACAATTTTCTTTGGAAAACATAGATCATATATTAAGCAAAACGTTTCTAAGAAAGACTCATACGCTAAATTTGGATCAGACGTATTGTATATATCAGAAAATGACAGACAAGACAAATAATTTTTAAATTTCCTTATGTTTTCCCGGGAGTAATCATACTTTTTTACTCTCCAATATGGTAGAGTACACGTTTTCTTAACAGGTACTTTGAGTACTTGAGCGGTGTGATCTGAAAGTCCGAGGTCAAGAATATAACTTTTGTGTCCCCTTTTAATATTATGTGCAAAATTATCCAGGCATGTATTGCTTATCAGTCTGGTCGGCTGATTGATTTCTAATTTCAAATCAAAACTATGTAATATGGATTCAAATTCGACTGTTACACTATTTCTATTTAATATATTGATGTTGAAGTCCCCACAAATTATTATATTATTATCGGATTTAGTATATATTCTGCGCAGTACTGTGTCCAGCGTCTCAAAGAAGGTATGAAAATTGTTTCTTTTCGGAGTTCTATATATGCATACGATTACGATATCATGTTGGGGGAGTTCAATGGCACAACATTCAATATGTTCTGCTATTGAAAGGTTTTGTATGTCCGGTATTACTTTATATTGGATTCCTGATTTAACTAATATACAAGAGCCACCACGTTTCATATTTGTTCTTGAGTAACATGCAGCTAGATGGTAATTAGGTATAGCTAAGATTTCCTCGTATCCAGCCATTAAAAAATGTTCCGTAATACACAATATATCTATATCAGTCTGTTTTTCTTTTAATTCATTAATATGTACCGTAATTAATTCTGTTTTATTCAAAAGGCCAGCGATATTTTGATGCATTATATGTAATGTGTTATACACGAAAAAACTGATTTTCTATTTCTGCGTCCTCTTTATTGTTTTGTAATGAGGTTTGGTTTAAGTTAAATGATGGATGTTTAATGTCAGTATGGTTATACGTATTGATATTTTCATCGAGCTGGTCTATATATGATATTGCTTGGCGTATGTACAAAAATATGTGTTTAATGCCAAGGTTGTTTATATTTCCTGTTCGTTTGTGAAACATATCATAGTCATATGACAGAACTTGGTTACAGTCTAGTAAGTACGCATAGTTATGTGATTTTATGTCCATATAGAGCAGATTGTTAAAAGTCTCAATCCTCCAGTTGTACAAGCTGCTGGTGTCGGTACACTTATATGTTGGCGTGCATATGATTATGTTGGTATTTAATATACTTTCCAACTCTTCCCTTATCTCTGTTATTATTTTGAAGTAATTATTCGTTACTTCAAAATCTTGTTCGCCAAGTAATATAATGCAGTAATCGTTCATTGTAAGATCCTTTGTTTTTAGGTGTAGATTCTTGAGCTGTTGATTAATGCTTGCATTTGGTGATTTATAATGGATCACTTGTGTGTCGCCTTGAAGTACGCTTGTAGAGATATCTAAGATTTTATTTCTGATATGTGTGCTTAAAATTAGTATTTTTCTCTTTTCAGCCTGTTTGTGTTCTAATAATTGCTCATTTGGTGTTGATTTAAGATCTGGAAGAATAATCTGACCGTCAACTTCCGAATTCGTTTTTATAACTGTTCTGTTGCCAGGATCCGTAAGAGGAGTGCTGCTGCTATTTGGTAGCGGTAATGTTGTTTTTTCTGGCGTCAGATTTTGCGAGTTATTTGATTTTTCATTCAGGATTCGTTTTTTAATTTTTTTCTGTTTCTTAGTATTATTTGGTGTTGTATTATTTGATTCTTCCTTCTGCTTACATTTTGACACTGTTGCTTTAAGAGCGCAAACTTTATTATTTAACTGTGATATTTCATCGTATGCATTCTGTAGTTGCAATTTCAGTCGTTCTATTTCTTCTCTTAGTTGTTGGTTTCCGGTTATGTCTATAAGAGGTGTATTGGGATGGCTAATCGACGATGGTGGACTACAGTATTTCCAGGTGTTATTATCATCAGTTGTGTCAAATACTGATGAATTCGGTAAATTATGCTCTTGAGATGTTATAACACGGTTTGGCGATATTGTATCGTCTTTAATCGGCGAAATAATTGTATTAGATAGTGTAGTCAAAGCTAAATTATTTGCCAACATTGTAGCATCAGCTGAGAGTGACAAGGTATCTTCTGGCTTAAAGCAGCAACTGCGACACTTCCAGTTTTGTTTATTATCAATGGTCATTAATCTGTACCGTTTGTCTGTTACTCCTAGCCGCTCCAGGCAATCTAAACAGTACCGAATATTGCAAGATGAACAATCTAGTGAGTGTCTGGAGGAAATTCTCTTTTTGCATCTGTCACACTTCCCATTTTTTCCAGGTGGACTCATGTTGTTTTTTGTAGTATATGTGGTTTTCAAACACTGTGTCACTTGTGGCGGTAGTTATAATTTTGAGAGTGGTGTTGTAAATATTGTTAATTATAGTTTGGTTACACTGGTCGGTGATATATTTTACGACAAATTTAATTAAGCTATCCACAATTTTGCTTAATATTTATAGTTATCTATAGTTTATCTAAACACTTTTTTCATTATGTACTCTCGTTCAACTTAATGTTTACCATCTTTTTGAGCACTAGTCTTGTTCGCGCTTCATAGATGGCGCACGCAATATCACGACACGATGGTTGGCAATCGTGTAAGGTGACCTTTATGTCAAGTGTCAAAATGTGCGACGCACTAGTTTTTATCGCGCTTCATAGATGGCGCAGTATCACGACACGATGGTTGGCAATCGTGTAAAGTGACCTTTATGTCAAGTGTCAAATGAATACGCGCGTAACAATGAATTTAATGGGCGGCAGTTATTTGGTTTTGAATTTGTGAGGTTAGTTTTATAACGAAAGAATGTTATTTCACTTTGAAACTTGATATCGTAATATAAAAATGGAAGATAACACTTATTTGAATAAAAATAACTTGGTCCAACTATGTTGTTTTTGGGAAACGCACAGTATTTGTTCGAAGAGTATATTGTCACTTTGCACTTTGTTTTATTCACTTAAATGGATAAGTAATTGTCTATCCACATTTGTATTACTCTTTTATAGGTTTTTAAACACTTTTTACACTATGTAACTCGCGAAAAATCTATTTTTTCTATTTTATTTTGTTTAGATTACGCGGGATGTTGTTGTCATGGCTAGTGTTGCCAGGTACTTGCCTAATGCGTTTATACGCATAGTTGATAGGAGAGGCCTATGTCCAGCAGTGGACTATCACAGGCTGATGATGATGATGATGATAACCATAAAAATGATAGTTTGGCATACGGCACGGCAGTAATCCTTCGGGCTAGCACATCTTTTCGAAGTCGCCGTCAGTCCATTCATTGTATCGCTGAACCTGCGATTTCGCGCCGATTTCCGATGCACTCATGAGTAGGGAGTGGCTTAACGCTACATACTTTTTCATGCCGGCTCGGGGCTCGGAAACTTGACATTTGTTTGACAAATGACAGTTCTTTGTATTTAATTTATAAAGAAACCAAGGATGTCGAATTGATGATAAGGGAATTAAATAACTTGGATTATGAAAAAGTGATATTAATCTAATTATTACCTATGTTAATAATGAAAATGCCATTGACGAGACTTTTGTTTTATATAACTTTCGTAGCAGTGACTACCAAAGTTTTAGGAGACGAATTTAAAGAAGAGTTATACATAAAACCACTGTTACCGACACACCTTTACACCTATTTCCAATTTATAACCCAAATAAAGAATGAAACTTCATGTAAGTATACTGCTACTACTACTGATCTTGATTTTTAAATGATTTGTTTGTGTTAAAAAATAATGTATTTACAAAATGGAAATGTGTTTTTAGTTGAACACTCGCATCTATCACCACGGTCACTGGGCGAGATTATATCACGTTTTCATGTGGAAGAGCTACACCTCACATTAACAGAGGGTCAATGGAGACACAATCAGTGGGGCTACCCCGTCCAGGATGCTGCTCCCGGCGCCGAGCTGTACGCGTGGTTCTCTAACGACGTCGTCGACATTGACACACAGTGGCGAGAGTTGAGCTCTACCCTTGCTGGTCTTTTCTGTGCATCTTTAAATTTTATACAAAATTTCAACACTGTCACACCTCAAATGGCTCTATGGCCTTCAGGTGCTTTTAAAGCTAACCAAAATGTCACATCACAACTGAGATATGCTTCCTTACCTAGAGAAATAGTTTGCACAGAGAATTTAACACCATGGAAAAAGCTACTGCCCTGTGAATCTAGCAGAGGGTTTTCATCCTTACTCAACTCCAGGATGATTCACAATACCAACTACCATTCCATTGGAGTACATTTTAGGAAAATGTGCTCAACAAAAGAATGTACACAGACCCACTTGGAAATAAAACAAACAGTAGCACTTGTGTATGACTACAATATAATAAAAAGTAGTGAATGGTCATTTAGAAAACTGTTTGGACAGGGCTTGCCAGGAGCATGCCCTTTGTCAACGAAAAGCACAGTATATGTGGATGTATCCTCAAATGATACACAGCCTTTCCAATTGCTGTCACCACCAGACAAGATGGAATTATCACAGAGAGGTGGCAGTGAAGTTAAACTAGCAGTCTATAACATAGAGCCCGATGGTCAAATGGTAAATATTGGTATTAAACAAAATTCTGTCAGCAAATTAGTTGTACCTCTTCCACCACCATTGACATTTACCAGGTATGTGCTTGGATATGGAAAAGAATTTGGCGGCATTGTGACAGAGTTGACTAACAACTACTGGGCCCCAATAAACATAGTATTATTAGAAAATGCTCCTTGGTGGCTGCCTATACAGCTTAGTACATTAAGAGTTAATGGGAAAGCTGAGAGTAAGCTAGTCAAGTCACAGTATTATTCTCCGGGCCGCAGCAGACAAAAGCCATATCACCTGGAACTATTACTGACACTGCCACCAAGATCTACTACAACTATTACTATTGATTTTGAGTTTGTCTTCCTGAAGTGGCAAGAATACCCCCCTGATGCAAACCATGGATTCTATATTGGATCTGCACTTGTATCTGCTAATCTACCAACTGCAAAGAATTACACCAGCCTGCCAATCACTGGCAGCACATTTGATTCTATCATCAACGCTTCACAATCTTGTAAGTACTTGTTGTAAGCCTGATGAACTTGTATACTTTTAATAGTGTGTTTAATCAAAAAGCATTTTATCGTAATAAAAATCTGTATACAATATATACCACGCCAAACTGGTTTGCCAGTAAAGTAGTAGTAAAGTCTTGTACAGTAGAGCTTACCATGGAAACCATAATTTCTTTACTTGCTACATTCATATATTATTTGAGAGATAGAGGAGTAGATAATTAACTTTAAAATGTTTGCTTTGTGACCTTGATAAATATTTCCAATAATTATCTTCTAGGGTACCCAATTGTGTTCCGGACCAATGGTGCCATGGTGTCACTCCCAACCCCAGACTTCAGCATGCCTTACAACGTCATCTGCCTAGCGTGCACTGTGGTTGCACTGGCCTTCGGTCCTCTCCACAACATCTCCACCAAGGAACTCGTCCTTAAACCTGTTGGCACATCCATGTCTCTTACTCAGAAGATCATGAGCTTGTTTAAGAAAAAAAAGGAGTAGTAGTAGTTTGATTACCTAATTTATGTTATGTCAGACTGATTAATAAATTATGTTTTGAAACTACCATTTTATTTGAGTGAAATATTAATAATTATGTTATTATAATTGAAGGTATGGATCACGTCTAGTCACACCTTCATGGGTTCCTCAAAATTAAATTACTCCTATATGATTGATTATCTTAACCTTTTGAACTGCAGACAGCTTATTGATATGCCGAGCTCCAGACGCCACGCGTTCACGATTATTTAAGCAAAATTGAACTTTACGAATCACCGCGTAAGGTGCTATTGTTTCGGCGACGGCCGGAGCCGTCTTTGGCGTTGTAGTCACGAATTTCCATTGTCGTCTATGTACGACTGTAGCGGTCAAAGGGTTAACATACTTCTATGATCATTAATTTGATTATATAAAAATTAATATCATTAAAAAAGGGCTTAATTTTTTATACCGACGAAATAACTTAGGTACTAATGATGACAACCGGAACTCGCTTAATACGCAGATAGAGTCCGTTCGGAAAGTGAAGGCACGTGAGATATAAGGGCGTTCTTCATGTCTGGCACCTTCCATGACAACTTCCATGTCTGACGCCTTAGGGTGCGGCTCCACTGACGCGGAGCGGAACGGAACTGTGCAAAATTGACCAATTACATTCTTCAAATTCAAAATTCAAAACACTGTGATGCGGTCTCATTGGCCGAGCTCCCACAGCTCCGCTCCGCTCCGCGTCAGTGGAGCCGCACCCTTACCCTACAAACAGACTCTATTGTTGATGACTGAATTAATTTTAGGAAAGAGGATGTCATCATTATTTGAAGTAAGTATGCTGTCTTTATTACTCACTGTGATTTTGTTGTCATTTCACTGTGACAAGTCTTTTTGTTCCTATATTCTGTTTGATTTTGTTGTGATAGTTTATTTTTAAATATGTTTCAATAGGATAATGATACTTGCGAACGGGTAAATACAAATATTAATGTATTATTTTCTGCACTAAAGGTGAGGAACATGTCACAGTTCTACAATATTGACATCATCTGGGATATGTACCTAGGTACTACATTCAGATGTTGGCGGTACAGAACTATTTCCGCTGAAAGAAGAAGTATTCAGTAGCCGTATCATCATGACTTAAGTTTGTAACGGATACTTTAGGTTTTACTCGATACGTACAGCTGTCCATGCTTTAGGTAGGTACTTATCTAGGGTGCCATCCGAATCCGGGAAACCCGGACGGATTTGTGCTAGTTGTCGAGGATGTCCGGGGGGTTTAAAAAAAAATCGGGTAGATAAACCTAGACACTTTTCATGTGAGGAAACACCTCATTGAATTAAAGTATTTACCGGCTTTATTGTGTAGGTACAAAATAGTTCAGGAAAAAATGGGTTTTAGCCAATTGTCCCGGTTTTTTGAGTGCTTATTTGTACTTGTTTTACGAATTTCGAGACGGGAGCCCTATACGCGTCGTATCACTCGTATCGAGTAAAACCTAACGTAATCTTTACTTACCAAATTATGCTACGGCTACAGTAGCCCGTAAAACCTGTAGATAGGCATTCGCTCGTACCTTCGCAACTTCCTACATAGTGTGGCTGTTTCGGTTGGTAGGGAATCTAAAATGAACTCATGAAATGTATTTAAACTACAGGCAAACTTGCGATTGCTGCGGAGATATCGAAAACCACGAATTTATAAAAATCGTGGAATACGAAAATGCGGGTGTTACAATATATCGATATGCACCACAAACAGGAGATGTAAGTTGAACACAATATTCCGTACAATAATAAATTATGTAGTATTCTATGTATAGAGCCGCACGAGTCTCATATTCTATTTCAAAGAAAAATAGATATTTGAACCAACCAACCATATCAACATTAGCTTTAGATAAAGATTTCGAAACAGATGAATGATGCTTATCCCTATGGATGGTCTTCTCATTGTAACTTTGACGCGAATATTTAGCATTTTTTTTCATTTGCTTGGCTTCACTTAGGTACACTATGTCTGCAGTAGTTAGGTAAGTATATCTATATACCGACCTACTTGTATTGCTTATACCTCAATGCAAACTTCAATTTGCAGGGTGTACAGATAGGTGCTGAAAATGGAGAAGTATATGTACTTCGGAATACTGGAGATGAGTTGAAAATAGAAGAATTGGATGCTGGGTTAGGTAAGTATTTCACGTCAACATAGTAAAAGACGGGAAGTCTATCTCGTGGCGACATACCTACTCTCGCACTAATCATGTGCAAAGCCTACAGCCGACCGATTTGAAGGTATACTACATTTCAAATACCATGGCCCGATGCCCCTTAAGGGTCTCACCAAACTAGTCGACGCCGTTTCGGCTAATCGCGTACGGAAAAAGCTTTATGTCAACGCAATAAGAGCGAGGACATCGTAAATCGGCTCGGCCCACGCGAAACGACGTCTTTCGAACGGGAAAACGGCGTTTTGCGTTAAGCTGTTCGCATTCGTACGACCCCGTTTGCAGCCTAACGCACACGTTCGCATTCCTAAATCTCCTAATACCGCCGTACGGTGCCGGAAAGAGTTGAACGGCTCCGATTACGGCCGAGTACCTACGATAAGAACCGGTCAGAGCTGGCGGAAGCCGTTCAGCGTCTTCGACGGCCGAACATAGCTGACGACGGCCGAAAAGAGCCGATGACGGCCGAAGTAGCTACTGATGCGTTTGTATTTATTCATTTGAATTATTACCCACATTAAAATCTGCAATAGATCTGACAACACGAAGTAATACTGTCGTAATCATACACGTCTGTCCAATTTCAAACTAGTTACTAACAACTAGTCTCCAAAAATGAGATTTACGATTGCCGATCACCCGCTGTCCTATCTATCTGTTCGTCGGACTCGGCGGCTGTACGCGTGCTGTCTGACGTCTCGACGGCAGGACGGAGCACGGGAGAGCCGACCGCCGCTTTACAACTGTTGCGGTAGCAAATCGCAGCCGATCGAGCCTTTCGACGACCGTAAGGAGGGTGAGACTGCTTAACGCAGGTGTTCAACCGCGGAGACGATCGATCGGCTAAATGCGAATAGTGTGGTGTAAAACACTCGGCGAAAGCCGACTCCGCGTCGATTGGTTTGGTGAGACCCTAAAACTTCTAAATGGCATCGGGCCATGGTATTTGAAATAGAGTAAATCTGTCTACAACCAACGGAGGGTAAAAGGAGCCACCCGTAAATATACCCTGCTATGATAATTAATCTCTTAAGGATCGCTCCTATCCTGCATTGCACGAGTTAAGTACGTCATACTATGAGTTGGCAAGTATCGGTTACGTTAGGTTTAAGAACTGGTGGTTCAATAGAATGCTTTAAGTATCGAGTAAAACTTAACGTAACCGATACTTGGAAAGTCATGGTACGGCTACTGGACCCGTAGACTCGAATCTACGTATTAGATAGTGAGTCCGGTTACATTTTATGCCTTGTTAATTTAAGTAGACGAGTACTAAGTACCTAATACATAACATAACAGAGGAAAGCTTAAACGCGTTTTTTTTAAGTCAGAGAAGTCAACAAATAATTTCTGTGTATTTTACGGTAGGGACGAAAACAATCAGCTGCCCGCGATGCATGAAGAGGATTGAACGTGCAAAGAGTATGTTTAAGACAATTCCTCCAGCGAAAATGAGAGAAGTTACAGGTGTTTGCGACCACTGCACTAAAAAAGATTTATTTTACTGTCCATGCTGCGATAAAATAGTTGATAAATTCGCAAAATTCTCTTTGGCTGAAAAACTTAGAGCAGAAGAATGTAAACAACTTAATGAGTGGCTTGCAAACACACAACAGTCATTTGCAAAATCTGCTTCAAATATAAAAGCTGGTATGTTAGAACCACGTACAACCTCAGGAAGTCAGATACAAGAGTCTCGAATACCTGTATCCACTACGAAATCGGTTCAAAAGTTTGACTCTTCTGAAACCTTCGAGAAACCCGAACTCAAATTATACGGACACGCTAATGAAGTTATAGATAAGCCGTGGAGAGTCCTTTCTTTTCTTGATTTTACCGAAGATGGACCCAAATCAGTGGCCCAAAAAGATATAACATCTAAAGAAATTATGGAAAACGACGTTAAACATGAACCTTTTGAGAGAGATTTTAAGCCTAAATCAATAATGAAAAAAAGGAGAGACTCAATAAAACCTCCCGAAGATTACATTTCAGATGATGACATTTCGCTACCCGAAAAGAGAAAACGATTAGTTTCCCCTTCAATACAACACTCCTTTGAGACAATTTTGAAGAGCTTGAGTGAACCAGATGTCAGTGTTTTTAGTTATGCTTTTCCTTTTAGCAAAAAAGCAAAAAAACAAATGAAAGGCCATATCAGTTCCAGGGAACTAATAAAAAAAACTCAAGATATGATTGATGAACGAAACGAAATGGAAAGAAAGAAAAAGGAAGAACATGAAGAAAAAAAAAGAAAACGAGAAGAAGAAAAGAAAAAAAGAATAGAAGAAAGGAGGCAAAGACAACAGGAAGAGTTACTTAGGAAAGAAGAAGAACAAAGAATTGAAAACCAGAGAAGGTTCCCTGTGGATGATGAAATAAAATATGGGGAAATAATTGGCCAAGAAACAGAGCAAATAGTAACACAAACAAAAAAAGACGCCATTGTTGCTACTACTGTTTCAAAAGAAAGACCTGCTAAACAGCCCAAGGAAATAAAAGAATTAGAAAAAAGTATAAAACCGAAGGAAAGAGACACAGAATTCGCAGAGAAGAGAGTCAGGGGACCGGATAAGGCAATTGACCGCACGCGTCAGCAACCAGTACCGGATAAGAGTCCGAAGGTTCCGCGAACAAAACCTGATGGTGAAGAAAAACCTCGAAAGCCAGAAAAAGATGAACAGAGAGATAAAAAAAAAGAAGAAAAACAAGCCCAGAAAAATAAAGAAAGAGAAGAAAAACAAGCCCAGAAAAATAAAGAAAGAGAAGAAAAACAACAACAGAAAGAGAAAGACAGGCAAGAAACACAATCACAGAAAAATAAAGAAAGGCAAGAAAAACAAACACAGAAAGATAAAGAAAAACAACCACAGCAAGAGAAAGAAAAACAACCACATAAAGATAAAGAAAAACAACCACAGCAAGAGAAAGAAAAACAACCACAGAAAGATAAAGAAAAACAACCACAGAAAGATAAAGAAAAACAACCACAGAAAGATAAAGAAAGCGTAGATAAACAATCACAGAAAGATAAAGACAAACCACCACAAAAAACTAAAGAAAAAGGCGTAAAGGAACGTGAAGTAGAGGCGCAGGATTTAAAAGATCAAGTACCTAAACAAGCTAAAAAAAAAGAAGAAAAAAAGAAAAAACAACAAGATAAAGACGCAGCACCTGTAGAAAAAAAAACTGCAAAAGCGGCACAAAAACAGTCAGACAAGAAATCGACGGGAAAAAGTGAAGCAGAAGATACACCTGGTGACAAAGCCGACGGCAGTAAAAGTGACACGAAAAAGGGCGAAGCTTCGAAGGAGGAAAAAAAGAAGGGCGATAAAAAGGACGCTATGGCATTGCTTTTAATAAATCAGCTCGCTAAGCAGAAACAACAGGAGTTAGAAAAAGAGAAACTTAAAAAACAACATGAGAAAGAAAAAGAAGTGGCAGAAAAAAGACTTAGAGAATTGGAAAACAAGAAACATGCCATGGCGGCAGGGATAAAAGCGCCTGTTCTTGCAAGTGAACCGGAAAGTTCGGTTGACCAACATGTTAACGAGGTTATATTAAAGCCAGAAGAGGTAACAAGTATTATTTTAGGCGAAAAAATATATAAGATTATAAATCCTATAAAAACCGACGATCAACCACCTAACTTAGAATCAGCACAATCTAAAAAATCGAAGCAAGAACCCAAACCAGTAATTGTGAAACAGGAGACAGTATTGCCTAAATTTACTGAAATAATGGTATTTCCAGTAGGAATTACACAGCAATCGCCACGTCAACATAAATCGGCGACAGCAGATAAAAAAATAAAGGTAAGGTTCTTACTCACCAGTCTCACCACTACTTTGGCCCATTTGTTCGATCAAGGTGTAACGAACTGATTAATAAGTTTTCAATGGCTAAGTCCATATTGAGCACTTGACAGTTTACTGCTAACCATTTAACACCGTGTTAGCAACATAACTCTAGATTGTAGAAGTCTACCTTAGTCAGTTATCTATGTTCTGTCAGAGTGATAGAGTCAGATTGTCGAATTGTTGAAATTTACTATTTTCGCGGGAGGTCCTCAGAAATCTCATCAGATTTGGGTCGCCCCGTTGAATCAAATCAGCCTCTATCATGAACTTCGAAAGCCGCAAATTTCTTTGTCTCTGTCACTCTAATGACGTCTTCGTTGGAGTGACAGAGAAAAATCCTCGAAATTTTCGAATTACGATTCGCGGTAGTACTCGTAGATCAGATGCTCAGTTGCCACACCCGGCGGCGCATCCGCATGGGGCAACGGCGTATCAGCGAGACAATGCTATATAACTGCATAGCGCTGTCCCGTTCACGCATCGCCACTGCACGCGGATGCGTACTCGTTGACGGTTTGTGAGCGAGACAATGCTATACATATCTTACGGTCTCCCGCTCGCACTCCGTCGCCGATGCGCGGGTAGGAAAGTTACATTTTTGATATAAAACAATCATTCGAAAATGTGAGAAATTTTTGACAATCATTGGTTTGATTAAAATGTTTCTCAGAAGGTTATGTATGATCATTGCTTGGGGCTTGTGCATAAATCACGCGAGGTCCTATAGGGGGGGAGGGGGTCCAAGAAAACATCACGAAAGATCACGGTAGGGGAGGGGGGGGTACAAGGAGACCTCACGTGTATTTTTTTACGATGAACAAACTAAGAAATATTGTCAATTTCGGCTAGCGAATGTGAAAAGTTGAATGAAAAAAAATACACGTGAGACTGCTAGGGGGGGGGGGGGGGGCTAGCCAAGAAACTCACCAAACATCACCATGGGGGAGGGGGGGGGGGTCAAAAAGTAGCCAAAAAAACATCACATGATTTATGCATGAGCCCTTGGGTAATTGCTTGTGAGAGGCTTTGAGTATTTAGACTCAAAGGTGAGAGGTGTAGGCATATTATATACCACTAATTGGAGTTCGAGGCCAACGAAACTACGACAGATGCGTTATTGTCAAATCTGTCAAAGTCTCTTATGTCATTGTCAAATAAAGTTTTCAGGTTTCCACAACCTTTTTGTTATTTAATTAATTTATTTAAAATTATTCCTAATAAAAACATTATATACCTCCGTAATGTTTGTACGCCTTTTTGTTTAATATGGCTGTCACAACTAGGATTTTCTTAAAAACACGTAAATACCTAAAAACTTTTCTTTTTTCTTAACTTACATAGAAATGACAAAATTTTCTTGTAAAGAACTTAAAATGTTAAGAGCCAATGTTTCAAAGCCTATTTTAAAAAGAAGTTGAATTACCAGTAAAAACAAACGACAGCGTGCCATAATATTTATTAAGACAGTAGGTATAGTTAAATTACTAAGCCCCCTGCCTTATTACGGGTTAAAACTATGGGAAAGAAATTTGGAAATGTAAAATGAAAGCATTTTTTGTATTTTATTTGTCTTCTTCATCACTTATCCTCCTGAGTGGTAACTTTTTCAAAGCTGGTCCCATAGTAAAACTTGGCTGTAATCATGAGTAGATCCTGAAAATATGATTTTGTATCATTGTGTTTTATAACATTTCACCCAGTATATTTCATTTGAAATTTAATTTTTTGATGATGGGGTGTATAGCGAAACTAAACATGGCTGAACCAAGTGGATCACCTTGTTAACAACCTACGGAAGTAAACAAAACGTTAGATCTGTATGATAATTTAAATGGAGAACTATAGCACTGCCAAAGAAATTTGTAGGTCAAAGGAATTTTACGAATACGAAATGTGAACATAAAGCACGCTACAATATATTATTCTGCAATTTTCTAAACGTATGCAGAATTAGGGTTTTAATTTATGTGTAGTTAAATTACTGGACCAAATGTTATTAACACCTGAGGTGATACCAGCGCAATACCAACTTTGTTACTAATAATTGCGGATAATTAAGTTTTTATTAAAATATCTCATATTCACGTGAAAATAAGTAAATAATATTGTTTCTATAAATTACAGAATTAAAATTACCAATAAATAAGATATCTCAACGACTGTTTTTAGAAAATAAGGATTTACTATTCTAAGAACATTTCATTGTTGTGGCAATATTTTCGTAGATTCTTTGGCCTCGAACTCCAATTAGTGGTTTAGGTATACTCAACCCTAGGCCACTCTACTTTTAACTCGAACCATGTTACAGTGACATATAGTAACAGATGTCTAACAATATGCTTTTATAGATTCACTTTGAAATGGTTCCCGGGTTTTAGGGTTCCAATTGGTTGACTTGTTGCACCGTGGGCACCATCATTGTTTGCATGCGTCGCGGGAGTTATAGAATAGTGAAATTCCCTAGGGATTTATACAAATTTTAGTACGTCGTTTATTATTATTTTGTTCTAAAACTTAGTTTTTACTCGGAATTGTGATGAAAATAATTGTATGTCACGGTCGGTAAGCGAATTACAAATTCGAGTCATTAAAAGCTCCTCACCTACGGCTTCCAACTTCTAACACACTCGTATGTCCCTAGATGGCCGGTTCTTTAACTCGTTTTCGAAATTCGCCACACTTCGGAAACTTAAAAAGTACTACTCTTATAATAGGATAGGTACTCATACCCATGCTATACAAACTGTTGTGATTATAACTTGACAGATGGATATGTAAAAATTAAAAACTAATCAAACGCGAATAACATTTGAAGTAGGTACGTATTTTTGACACATTTTGTGTCAAATTTTAATGTCTTTACATTTTAATCTTTTATGAAACAATTATGTACTTTATGATCCATTTGTAGCTCGTATTCAATTATTTTGTATTAGAGTGCAAAGATTTTTCGTGTAGGTTTTTCTAGGTCTTTAAATAATTCGTCAATAACAAACTTCATATTCAAGTTCAAATTTCCAATATGTCGAAAAGCTCGAAAAGCCCTAAAGTGTTGACCGTTAGTATAACAATGAAGAAACTACATGTTGTAAAATATTTATCTGGCCGACTTATTATGGTCCCAATTTTGCCATTTATAGTGCTATGCTCCACTTGCATATAATTGTGTGTGTCACTCCTTCACCGTGGAAAATATTCCCACACGTACTAAGAAATTCGGCAATTCCTTCATATGCCGAACTATAAAAAAGTGGAATTCTTTACCGGCACATGTGTTTCCGCATACCTATAAGTTGGGACCCTTTAAACGAAGCGTGAAGAAGCATCTAGCGGGCCAGCAAGGCGGTGGCAACTAACAGGTTACTGATTGTCTCCTGTTCGTTGCCGCCGCGATTTGGGCTCTACTTTTCACTAACGATCAGGTGGAGTGGAGCCACTTTGTTGTGCCAACATAAAAAAAAAAAAAAAAATTGTTAAAACGTGACGACAACTTATCTACGATAAACACGGGACTATCATAAGTTTACAGACTATAAACGTCTGCTAACTTAACAAGCCGCTAATAATTGTTTGTCCCTTTCGGTCTTAACAATGTTTTTATAAGAGCAAAAGGGACAAACAATACTTAGCGGCTTGTTAAGTTAGCAGACGTTTATGAATAAGGGGGTGAATGCAGAGACCATGATAAGTTTACAGACAAGTGAACTGTAGGTACTGTACCTATTGTATGTGAGCAGAACACGGAGCTCACGTTTTATAAAATAAAAGCCATAATTTATGCTAACAAACTGACTTATGTACTTAATTTTTTTCATGTTTCCAGCCACCTCCTGAGGTCGAAGTTGCTAAAGGTACAATTAGGTACACTTTATCTGATCGAACATTCATCGATAAAGGCTGGACGATGCTGCCCACGGAGAAAGTAGTGCGAAAAGTAATAATAACAATTACATATCTTAAAAGAAAATCTCTTTCTACATCTATACGCGTAAGGCAGATGCTGCCGAAAAGCGCTCATCGCGCCGCGCCGGGCCGTCGTCATGCTTGCGACACGCTAGCGACATGACAAGTCGCTGGTCGCTGGCCTGTCGCGTCGCGAGCTAATCGCCGGCGCGGCACGCCCCAGTGACACCTTGTGACACTCAACACAAATTTTTGCAATAACAATTGACGTTGCTCTAAAACGATAGGTACGCCATCCACTGCCTCGAGTCGCCCGAGCGCCCGAGTACTTATTTGCGTTAAAAAAACTCGTCATGTGGGAGGCCCTAGAAAGGGCCTTTCAAATGGCAGACAAGACGCTCAGCTAAATCCGAGAAAGAATGGTGCAAGACCAAAATCAATTATAATCGACTTTTTAAATTAATTATTCTAATTATTGAGCGAGTATGAGAATGAATATGACTAAAATTTTAATCGTAATATCGGCTTCATGGTACTCTTAACGTCTTACCGCGCGAGGATACTCCGAGTCCTGCTAATATATCTACTTAATATGATTTAACTACCTATTGAAGTTTTTTGTGAAACACAAATCAAATTACCTATTTATTTTATTACTGAATATTTTGGTTTGTGTTTTTATTTTTTCCCCAGTAATTTAGAATGATTTTACTATGTTTAGATGAACGTTTACCGTATGAGACCTGCCAAGCCTGAGTTCGACTGGTTTAACCACAACAAACACAAAGGAAAGATGACTTACGACTCTGGAGAAAAGTTAGCCGAGTTTGATGAAAACGGACGTGGGAAGTGGTACTATAGAACAGGCGAATTAGCATTGGATTATTACGATGCAGAAGGTTTAATAATTCATATTCATTTAGCCTCATTTGTACAATCTCGGCAAAAAAGCATACAGGCCGCCTAATGGTTAGCAGCAGCAGAAGGGATTCCGCGTGAAGCTCTGACTAATGACTTATGAGCACTCGGTTAGACCTTATTTTATTTGGCTCTAGTCTTACATATAAGTCATATCACTTTCTTACGGTGGGTCTTAGATTTTGTATTAGGATCCATCACGTTTTTTTTTGTTATTCTGATCACATCATCCGGGGGACAAAATTGGCATAGTTTGCGAGAAGAAAGCATGCTGCACGCTTTAATGTCATCATCATTAATGGGTGACCCAACAAGCAGAGGCCACGTAACTGTATACACTCTATTTAAAACAGCACCTAGACACACCTAAGTCCAGTGTCAGGGGGGGGAGCAAGTGCGCCCATTGCCTACCCCCCCTCCTGATCCGTGCCTGTAAGAGAATTTAATTGGTGTACTTTCCTTTCAGAAACAAATGCTGGTCAGCGGTTTGTTGTGTACAGCACCGGCCAACCCGATGAGCGCGGCCGATGCCGGCCCAGGACTCTCCTAGCAACTTTCGATTATTCTGGAAACGGCATCGTTTTTGACCACACTGGCAAAATACGGTAAAACCCCGAACTACTCGTGCGTTTTCACGATTTGTTTGCATTTAAATGTCAAAGACCACTCCTGGTAGAAGATTGATGATGTGATGGGCAGCAGCATTATCATAGTGGACACATTACTGCCAATGCCAATCCGCTTGCCCAGCGTGGCGATTATGGGTATTTACTTCCTAATGCGTTTATACACATAGTCAATAGGAGAGGCCTATATCCAGCAGTGGACTGAGAGAGACTGATGACGTGACGTAACGGTGACAGCATTTAAGAAGACATTTGTCATCACCCCATATATTCCCGTGGATGTCGTGAAAGAAGACTGAAAGATAGAAGTGTCACTGAATATTTGTTCATACTTTATGATTGATGTCGGACAGCGACAGCAGAATCATCGTTAGGTACATAGTGGACTCACTACTGCGAACTCGGTTGCCCAGCGGGGATTATGGGCATTTACCTCCTACTATACGTCCATACACATGGTTCGTAAGTCCACCAGTGGACTAGAGAGAGGTTGATAAAATGCAAATGTGGAATTTGAACTAATTTGTTTACAGGCTCAAGTACAACCAAACTGAAGGAGTAGTCCTAGACAGAGCTATAGGCCCCGTGTCGCACTGGAAGTGGCACACGCTTAACGACCCGCCCGTCTTGCAACAAGTCATGATCGATACCCAAATGCCATACAAAGATCTCAAAATCCTAGGGATGGGTGATAAAACAGCAGATGCTAAACGCCCAGACAACGAAGATATGTTAGCTATAGAATTTGAAAACTTTCTCAAAGAGAAGCGACAAAAGTTGACGCAAACGTTTAAGCCTTTTCAAATTAGAATGAAAGCTATGAAAATTAATGAATTCTTCTCACTTCGCGTCTTAGACCAAGCTTCTGTTTACCTGCTGTACAGAGATGGTACGACAAATTTGAAGTTGAATATTGGTATGGTATTAGATCATAAGGAGATCGTGGACACGGATACAGCGGAGATAGGAGAAGTGTCGAATACATTGGATAAGTTGCCGGCTTGTACCGACAGCATAGATGCGTTACAGAAAGCCGTGGCAAAGGCGCAAGCGAGGGATAGGCTGTGCGTGCGCCACGAACTACGTTTAAAACGACCCGAGACGACTGCCAGTGTAGACGCACTACGCGCTGGCTGCTCGCGTCCGCTGCGGACACCTATTGTGCAAGCTTCGATGTCATCTTTGGACAAAATGACCCCAAAACGCTTTAAACCATCGTGTAATTGCAATTTGTATTACAGTACACAGCTTTTCTAAGGCATGTTGATTTAATTTTATATTTCATTTAATTATACATAAAAAGATGTTCACGTCTTTCGTTTTACTGATTCATTTGAATTTATGGGACCCTGGCGTCATTAACACGTTCAATGCGGTAGGGTATATTTCGACCCCTTGCAAAGTAAGGTTAAATACGAGTTAAGCTAATTGCCGCAGCGAAGGCGCTAAAGCGGACTTACTTTCTATCCACCTCGCTCGTACTCACTTTGGTGAGAGAGCCGGATAAAAAGTAAGTCCGTGTTAAGATCGCATCTGTCTCTGTAGTGACGCCTTTGTTGGGTGACAGATTTGTGACAGATACAGACGTACAGTAGGCTTAGCACAGGATTAATAGTGCGACTATATGTCGCCGCGAGATCTCATACCCTCCCATCCCTCTTTAGTTAGTGACTTACTTGACTTAATGTCCTATGTCCCCTAGATGGGGCAGAGGGCGTCCACAGTGCGTCGCCATCCCGAACGGTCTTGAGCTTCGCGCTTTACTTCGCTCCAGGTCATCCCTATCGCCTTCGCTTCTGCAGTGATCGTCCGCCGCCAGGTCTGCTTGGGGCGGCCACGTTTTCGCTTTCCTTGGGGATTCCAGTCTAGGGCTTGCCTCGGTATATGGTCGGGGTCCCTTCGGAGCGTATGGCCAATCCAGTTCCATTTGCGGCGTTTGATCTGCTGGTCGATCGGAGTCTCACCACAGCGTTCCCATAGATCTGTGTTGGAGATTTTCTCGGGCCAGAACATGCCGAGAATGCGGCGAAGACAGCGGTTGATAAAGACCTGTAGCCGGTGCGAGATGTCTTTAGTGACCTTCCACGTCTCACATCCGTACAGCAACACGGATTTCACGTTGGACCGGAATATCTTGAGCTTAACTCTCCGAGTCAGTTTCCGCGATTGCCATACAGGACGAAGCTGTGCGAAGGTTGCTCTCCCTTTGGCGATCCTTGAAGCGATGTCCTCTTCGGTCCCTCCAGTTTCCGACACTACACTACCGAGGTACGTAAATTTGTGGACTGTCTCCACGCCCTCTGTGCCAATGAGCAACGGTACCGAGCTGGTTGCTCCGCACCTCATGTCTTGGGTCTTCCTGGTGTTGATTTTAAGTCCCGTCTCCAAGGCCTCTCGCCGTAGGTCGTCCATTTTGGCTTGCATGTCGGCACGTGTGTGGCTCAATAGGCATAGGTCATCGGCATAGTCTAAGTCTTCCAGCACGTTGGACAGCCCCCACTCTATGCCGCGGCGCTTACTGTTGGTCTTGCTTGACCATGATGCCATCGAGAACGATAAGGAAGAGGAGAGGGGAAAGAAGACACCCCTGGCGTACACCCGCATGAACAGGTATGTCCTCCGAGATGAGACCGTCGTGAGTTACTCTACAGGAGTAGTCCCTGTAGATGGCCTTAATCATGTTTGTAATCTTCTCGGGGACTCCAATTTCACGTAGCCGATCCCAGATACAGTTCCATCTCAAAGTGTCGAAGGCTTTTTCGAAATCCACAAAGGTCAGGTACATTTCTCTCTGCCATTCTGATGCCTGTTCGAGGATTATGCGCAAGGTGTTAATCTGGTCCGTACACGATCGATTGGGCCGGAAACCAGCCTGTTCTTTGCGGAGAAGAGGTTCTACGGCCCGCGAAAGTCTGTCCAAGATTATCCTGCAGAGCACCTTAGAAGGAATCGAGAGCAAAGTAATACCTCTCCAATTGCCACATTGACTAAGGTCTCCCTTCTTGGGTACAGTGATCAGAAGGCCATTGCTCCAGTCACCAGGCAACTCTTCGGCTGACCAGATGTTCCTCAGGAGGGACGTCAGCGCGTTTGCAGCGGAAGGGATGTCGGCTTTCAGCATTTCCGCTGTGATAAGGTCTACTCCTGGGGCTTTTCCATTCTTCAGCGATCGGATGGCCTTTACTACCTCGTCAGCTGTAGGGGGAGACACATCTATGTCCAGGTTTTGTGCAGGTAAGCTGGCAGCACTTGCAAGCGTAACGGGGTCGTTCGGGACTTGGAAGATCTCCTCAAAGTGCTCCCGCCAGCGTTGAAGCTGTCCCTCCGATGTCACAATTAACTGACCTGTTTTGTCCTTCAAAGGCTTCTTCTTCCTCTGGTTCCTATTACCGGCCAAGGTCTTCGTCGCCTTGTACATCTCCCTGAGATTACCGGAGTTGGCGGCGCGCTCGGCGCAGTCTGCAACCTCTTCAGCCCATACTCGACGGTCATGACGGGTACTTCGGTAGATTTTTCTACGGACTTGTCTGTCTCAGATCTGTGCGTATTGCCTCGTCACTACTTGCCAGAAGTTGAAGATGTAGCTCGCGCCTTTCTTCGATCAGGTGCCAGGTATTTTGTGACATCCAGTCTTCGCGTGTGTGTTTTGTGTCCAAGGACAACGGAGCTGGTCTCTGTATAGGCCATTTTGATGTGGTTCCACTCCGCGTCGACAGAAGTGGTTGGGTCCGCATCGAGAACGGAGAAGCGGTTTCGCAGTTCGAGCCTAAAGGCGTCTCCTACATCTGGGTCCTGCAGCTTGTTGACCTCAAAACGTTTGCCCATCTTGGTAGTCGCGCTGGCAGCTCGGGCTACTGCTACTTTTAGCCGCACCTCCGCGACGACTAGGTGGTGGTCACTGTCGATATCCGCGCCACGACGGTTGCGAACGTCGAGCAGTGTTGATCGCCATTTGGAGCTGATGGCAAGATGGTCAATCTGGTTCTTGGTGACTCCATCGGGTGAGTTCCATGTGTATTTATGGTGATCTCCGTGAATAAATAATGTGCCTCCGATAGTAAGGTCGTTGTCCTGGCAGAATTCCAAAAATCTCTCCCCGTTCTCGTTCCGGACTCCCAGCCCGTTTTTGCCCATGTGTCTTTGACAACCGTCGTTGTCTGTGCCAATCTTGGCATTTAGGTCTCCCATGACGATGACTATGTCCTGCTTGCGGGTGTTCTTCAAAGTCAGGTTGAGTGCACTGTAGAAATCGTCCTTGTCTTCCTCTGATGCCAGGTTTGTGGGCGCGTAGCACTGAACGACGGTTATCTTACGGGCTTTGCTGTTAAATCGGGCTGTAACTATTCTATCTGAGATGGGTTTCCAGTCCAGCAGGCTCTTCTTCGCAGCATCAGAAAGGAGGAATCCTACGCCGTTCTCACGTACGCCCTCTTCATCTTCCTTCCCGGAGTAAAGAAAAGTGAGGCCCCTGGACGTTCTCAGTTCTCCGAATCCATTTCTGCGCACTTCGCTAAGACCGAGTATCTGCAGTTTGTATCGGTGCATTTCTGCTTCTGCTTGGGCTAGTCTGCTATCTTCGCTCAGTGTTCGCACATTCCAGCAAGCAATTCGTGTCCGTATTTTCATGCCAAAGGTCGTCGTAGTTTGATCGGTCCGGTTTTGCACTGTTTCAGTTTCTTTAATCGTTGGATTTCGGGTAAGCGAAGGATTAGTCCACTATACCCTAGCCCAATGGTGGGGCTGCCACCTCGAAGCCTTTGGGCATGCTCGGTTTTGTTTCGGGTATCCTCCCTAGTGAGTTGGTTCTGTTTTGAGGCGCAGAAGATTCGCCTTTCGCCCTGCATCCTCAGCTCAGCTGCAGCACAGAGGTAGCGGTCGCGCGGCGGCGCGGCTGCAGCAGTTCCCAGGGGGGACGGCGGGGACGTGGATGACGCGGACTTGCTAGGGCTCTGCGATCAATACGGTGTTCCGCTACAAACACAGCAGATGGTTTCTTGGCATTTTATAGGTAATGCTGTTCTCACTATCAGCTATTCCCACAAAGACCATACCCTAGCTTCCCCCCCCCCCCCACCCCTTTAGTTAGTAAAAGATGGAAAATCTATCTCGCGGCGAGATACTGACATACCCACAGATAAAAATATATGTCTATGGACATACCAATCATGTGCTAAGCATACAGACGCTCAATTTTTTTTGTAATAGTACTACGTGGTACTACGCGTTTGGGGGTGATTTATAATGCGTCATTTGAAACGAAAAAAAACAACCTATTTTTCAATTGGAATTTTCCAACTAACTAAATTTTGTGCAAAAAGAAACGTAAAATCTGTCATCTGTCTTTCGCCCATAAAATTACTTCTGTCATATCATGTCTGACATGTCTAGCTGAAAGGACTTTGATGAGTTTGGTCGAATCGCAATACCTTCCTTTTTGTTTTTCTTTTTTATTAGTTGATTGTGTACGATATTTGTGATTGCAACAGAAAATGCTATAAGAAAGTAATAATTGGTTTTATAAATCCATGTCTTGTGGTATCCGTCATAATGGTAAGTGTAAAGGGTTTTGGAAGTACTTGCGTTTATCATACTGGCATACTCCTACTATCTTCTTTATATGTGCCCATTTTTTCTGATTATTTAGAGTTATCAAGATGAACCTAGTGGTTACGATGTGGGATCATTCCCCAAGGACTTTAGTTACGGGCCTTTCGAACAGAATGGGGAAGGAGAAAACACGTCATTACAAGAGGATCATAAGCCACGGATCTTACTCATGGGTTTAAGAAGGTAAGGAATACTTTATTTCAAAATGGAGTATACTGTAGCGTTTAAAAGCTAAATTTATAAATTATAATATTTATAATTCAATTGTTATAGGTCAGGTAAATCATCAATCCAGAAAGTAGTGTTTCACAAGATGTCTCCCAATGAAACATTGTTTTTAGAATCTACAAACAAAATAGTGAAAGATGACATAAATAACAGCAGCTTTGTACAATTTCAAATTTGGGACTTCCCCGGACAGATTGATTTTTTTGACCCAACATTTGATTCAGATACTATCTTTGGTGGATGTGGAGCTCTTGTATTTGTTATTGATGCTCAGGTGAGTTTTAATCCCATATATACTTTTACTTGTCCCACATAAGTGCTATTTAATTCCCTCTATCGTTACTTTGTAGTATAGTTCAGGCAGTTTCTCAATTACTGGGAAAACAAATTTATGTGGTATCTATATTTCTCTTAGCTTGACTTGCAATGAACTAAATTTATAATGGGATTGAGTGAATTCAACTGTGTAATGTGATTAAAGTGCATTCAGTTATCTTTTATTATTTATATGTGAAAGGTAAATTATTTAGTAAAGATGTCCCCCTTTTATTGCTTGCCATAATGGTGCTTAGACATTTACTTTGTATAAAGGTACAAGCCAATTCTGTCCTTATGGTAAGTAACAAAGTGGGGGGTTTTTACAAAAATGCTGATATATTTTTGTTATAATCAAGTGTTATTTTCACTTCCAGGACGATTATGGTGATGCTTTAAATAAGTTACAGCTCACTGTCACTAAAGCCTACAGGGTCAATAGTAACATTAAGTTTGAAGTGTTTATCCACAAAGTAAGTATCTTTATTATCAATGTTACTGTGTTTGTGTTGATGAAATTAAATTACATATATATCACCAGCTTGGCTTGTTTATCGGTACCTTATTAATGTGTATTAATAACAAATACATTGATTAGAACTCAAGGGCTGCTGCATTCAGTGTTGTGAATTACAAAGTTCAATATCTTTCGATTTTATTTTACTTTTTGTATCTAGATATTTTACTTTTTATGGCTTTTCTGTAAGATGTGTCTTATTTTTTAATAACTCATTCCAATGTTGAGTTTTGCTTACTAATTGTGCTATAAACCTAAGTTGTCTGAACACATATTTTAGTTTAAGACTTGTTTCATATTTTATGTCTGAAATAAAAAATCTTGGCCTTTTGCTGAGGGAGCTAGACTGTAGCCTTTTATTTGAAACAGATCTTAGCCAGAAAGAGGGGACAAAATGTATTGTTTAATAACATTACAATCATCTCTATTTCCAGGTTGATGGACTAAATGATGATTACAAGATGGAATCTCAGAGAGACATCCACCAGCGAGCCACAGATGACTTAGCAGAAGCAGGACTGGAACATGTGCATTTGTCATTTCACTTGACCTCCATATATGACCATTCCATCTTTGAAGCATTCAGCAAAGTAGTCCAAAAGTTAATACCGCAACTACCGACATTAGAAAATTTACTCAATATACTCATATCTGTATGTATAGTTTTCACTTTAATAAATTTAGTAATAAATATACACATCGGGCATATATTTGCTTAAAAATTATTCACTTGGATTGGATGTTTTTCATATCTATGCTTTTTTGTGGAAATCTATTAAAAAAATTTGATGTAGGCCTTGCCCTGAAAAGGACATTTTTGTATGAATACCATGTATTCTCTGCCTTAAAAGCCCTTTTTAGAGGAAATGGGACCAGTCTTTTTCCATACAAACATAGTCACCTATTTCCACCCTTGATATTGACATTGCAGCAATGCATTTTTACAATAAATTCTACTTTTGCCACTGCTTTTTGTTTTGCTTTTTTATATTATTAAAACTAGCTGCTTAATCATAAAACAAATATTATGTATATTACATAAAATAAAATAGGAAAACATTCTGACATACACACATCTTTTCTGAAAATTATTGTTATTATTGGCAATATTGGCCTATTTCTGGATAAGGAAACAGGGGACTATGAAACTTTGTTTTTGGCAATTTTACATAGGTGTTTCGAATGAATTTACAGTTGTCTTTTTCTTAGCCGTGCGTGGCACATCCGCTGCAATAGCTTATTCAAATACCCATTTCTCTAAACTCATACAGCTCCTCTGAAGGCTTGTTCAAGCATACTAATAATTTGTATTTTATATTCCAGAACTCAGGAATAGAAAAGGCGTTTCTATTTGACGTGGTCTCTAAAATTTACATAGCAACAGATAGCTCTCCTGTGGATATGCAAAGCTATGAACTGTGCTGTGATATGATTGACGTTGTCATTGATATCTCATGTATTTACGGGTAAGAGTCTCTTTGATAAAGGTCAGCTTGTTGCACATTAGGAGGTAAAAGCTGCTTGTGGCTACCATAGTAGTGCTACCCATCATCAATCTTCTGTAAATAATATTCAGTGACACTTCTATCCCTTAGTCTACTCTTACAACATCCACGAGAAAAATTGGGATGATGACAAATGTGTTCTTACTGCCGTCACCGTGCGACAAGTAATATACAGTACCTAACAGTAATAATAAGCAATGGATTTTTTCATTATATTTTTGCTTAACCGAACACCAATCAAACATACCATTTGGTTATATGCATAGTGGTATCAGTACTACAATATAAATAAGTCTAAGCAATGACAAATGATATGTCAGGCACAAAGGTTAATCATTAGTAATAAATGATTCACTTTTATTATCTGTCCAACTCTATTACACATCTAGTTAGAGGTTTGTGTTTGGTGATTTATACATAATTGATAAATTAAATTCAAAACAGATTCTTTACCTTAGGGCCTACATTACCACCACCCACAGTGCTAGCTATACATTGGTAGACCTTATGCCTTTTGTAATAAGGTCCACCGATATACAGCTAACAGTGTTGCTGTTAGCAACAAACATGTAAATTGTTGTTGATTAAGTAATTAACATATTCTCTCTCTCATTTCAGGATGGTAGATGAGACAGAAGTTAACACATTCAACAGTCAAAGCTCAAGTCTTATTAAACTCAATAATGGTACTGTACTTTATTTAAGAGAAGTCAACAAATTTCTTGCCCTCGTCTGTATTCTTCGTGAAGAGAACTTCCAAAAACAAGGTATAAATCCTAGATAAAAAATCGAATCAGGCATATTTTGCTAGATTACATTTCAAAGTACAATACTCATTTAAGTTATGTTATTTGCGCATTTAATTTTATACTTTGTTGCTCAAACAATACAGTGCATATTAAAAGTAACATTGAATTTTAATTCAAATTCGAAATATTAAAATTCAAAGGTGTTTTTAATTTGAATATTTCGTTAGCGTTGAAGTAGAAATTAATATGGATATAAACCATCAAGTCAAATTAGTTTTAATACCTTTACGCAGTTCCTCTTTATATACGGTTCACCTCACTCGCGCGAGAAAACTGCGCAAAGCCGTGAACGCGAGTGTTGCGTTGATTTTGCAGATTACTCGCGTGGGCTTCACACTTTCGTTCACGGCTTCGCGCATGAGTGAGGTAGACACTTTAAAGTTTTGTTGACCAATATAATTAATTTTCAGGTGTAATAGACTACAATTTCCTGTGCTTCCGCGACGCTATAACGCAAGTATTCGAGCTACGCAACAAATGTCAGGCCCAAACGAGTGCGCGTGCGCCGTCGACAACGCCTGAACCCATCCCCAACGGCGCCGTCGACTCCACGGAAAGCAACTCGGACCTCCCGCAAAGTCCATAACAATAAAGTTTCATTAGCTTTAATTCTTGAATATAGCAACTCAGTCTATATCATCAATTTTATCACACTGTACACGAATATATTTTTGTTTAGAGATGATTATTAAATAACCGTTAAGTTACGTACCTCTATATATATAATCATATGAAGATGTAAATAATAAAATTATAATTACGTTTTCTACTTGGCTTTATTTATTTAATCTCAAGTTCTAAAAAATGTTCAGACATTGAGATCGGGCCTTTTTGCTACCCTAGACGGATGTTGCAGAAACTGCAGAAACCTCAAATAAAGTTAGGATTAGGAGTTAGGAGGTTAAGGATTATAACTACGTGGAGAAATGGAAAATATTCCCTACAGGAATCTGCTTATCATTTGTAACAAAATCATTGGTGATATCACCAGATCCATTTTATTTCTCCTTTTCCCTAATCTGCTTATGATCCTAAACGGGACCTGAAAGAGAACACCACTATTTTGTTACACACTGTAACACAGGTTAAAAGAAAGTTTACGGGAACTAAGTATTCATGTCGTGAGAAAGCCATGGGCCACACATATAAGTGTGCCACTGTGTTATAGTGTGCCACTAAGAGGGATAGACATAGTCACAGATTACTAAGAAGATACTACGTATAGTGACGTATTCAACGCATTTGTCTGGCACTTAGACTTTCTAAGTGCCACACACACAAAAAATAGTGGCACAGTGATAAGGGACGGACGATTATCGTTCCTTTTCACTTCCACTAGTAAAAAGTTTCATAAGACCATCCCTTTCGTTCTTGCTATTATTATTACGTTGTCAAATCCATATCCATATTCTATATCCATGTGAGAAAGCGTTTATATCACAGACGAGACGAGATATACATTTACGTATCAAAATGAATTTGATTTATCGAATATTATAACATTTAAGAAAAATAACACAAAAGAAGAGCTTTTGTTAGTTTATTTATCATTATTTATAATACTTCACCTTTAATTTGATTTGATTGTCTTATCTTATCTTTTTTATGGGTTATATAAAAAATATTAACCTTTTTTCAATGTGGCAATAATTAACTTTCATATGTCAGTGGCCAATCTATTGTCAAATTGTCATCGATTAGACATTCAGTCACTACATTTTTGTGAATAAAATTGAAACTTAGTACGATTTTCTAGGATTTTTGTCTCTTTTGTGATAAAGAAGTGCTATAAAACTGTTTTTAGCCATCTGTAAGAAAAAAGTTGTAAGTATTCCTATTCAATTACCAAGATTAATAAATCTTTGTTCTAGGATTTGCTCTTATGGTTTCTGGATTTAACATTAAATAGAATGTTACCTCCTATACGTCTATAAATAATCTTGTATTTGGCAGTAAAAATCTATAGTGATAAAGCCAGCAGCAGTAGGATATGCATATCAGTAACTAGCTTGTCAGGTACTTATACATACATACAACATTAAATAAATAGTTCTTCACATTTTACAATTTCTAGAATGATGGCCTAAAAATGATTTGTTTTCATTTTGCACAACACAAAGAAATCATATATATATATGATTGATATTTTTTTCTATAAACAATTTATTATTTGTCAATCAAGGTTAATAAAGCACTCTCTGTCAAGCTTAGAAGAGAAAAATATAAAATTAGCTGTACACCTATAAATAAATTTTATTGCCACAATCAAATTACAGAGTCAAATTTACATTTAAAACAGTGATATATTTGTACTTTACCAACATGAAAAGTTTGCTCAGATATCATTTAATTTTGATGTTCATTTTCAGTCCAATTAGGTAAATGATTAATGTTGTAGTCTTACCCCCTTATTCATAAACATCTGCTAACTTAACAAGCCGATAATAATTGTTTGTCCCTTTCGGTCTCAACAATGTGTCCATAAGAGCAAAAGGGACAAACAATACTTAGTGGCATGTTAAGTTAGCAAACGTTTATGAATAAGGGGGTTATTTATTAGGCATTTATGGTGTGTGATAATAATCCATAATAAACCATAATTATGTTCACACATTTGGCCTGTGACTATTAATATAATATGAAATGGCTAGTCTAGCATAATAATTAATTTTGTGTAATTTATAATGTTTACCACTGTACATCCATCTCGATACACAAATATAAGTGGAAATAAATCCAACTAAGTTATAAATAATAGACATACAAAAGTTTTTATTTTGAAGTTCCTGTGTTTATTTTATCTCCTCACTATTGCACAGAGCTTCACTAATTTGAAGTTATTTAACTTCAAAATTGACTAAATTATTTTACAGTACAGATTATTTTAGGGTTAGAATACACTATTAAAATGTTGTAGGTTATATTATAAATAAATAAAATTAGAGCTCGGCATATGCTGCAACCTTGGTCTGCTGCAGTTACATTGTTTTTAGATGGATAAATTGTTTTATAGTTATTGGATATAATATTTTGAATTATTATTTTAAGATCATTGACCAAAAAATCCAACAAAGTTGTCATCAGGCAATCAATCCTACCTATAGTATTTATAAACACCGAGCAATTCAAATTTCAATGGCAAATTTTGGATACTTCTATTTTAATGGCTGAACTTTAGGTATATTTTCTGTGTGATTAATATGTTAATAAAATCGTAGAACTAGATATATGTCTACTAAATTACAGCTTACATTAATTACATAACTTATTTCGCTTTTATCCCAAGCAACTTATAATAAAAGAATTGCATTAAAAACTAGGTAGGTACTAAAAATAAGCAAAAAATAGGGGCAGGAAATAACCTCAATCTTCTTTCCTTCAAATTTAATTAATGTTATTTGGCTTTCATTTCATAGAAATATTTTTTTCTATATGACTGCTCATAACTGGATTTCAAAACTCCTGGGTGGGTGTAACCCCAACCCTCAAATTCTATGAACCTCTATTATATTATATCATAGTTGCTCTTCTTCAATTATTAATGTTGTACTCAATTAATTATACTCATTTGGTAGCTATATTTTTCATTATTTCTAGGCAAAACTTTGAATATAGTCTGAAATTTCTAAGAATCAACTTTTGACAGTTTAGAAATGACCCTTATATCTATGATGTTAAGGCTATCGAAAAAATGGTGAGTCTTACCCTCATATTAATAATGATTAAAATATAACTGTCAAAAGTTTATTCTTAGAAATAACAGATCATAGTTAGTGATTACTTCCAGAAAACCTACAACTTAACCATACAATGTTTTTAAGGTCCATTGACATCACAAAATGATATGGTCCATAATAGAGACTTCATATTTATTTTCTTTATCTAACTACATACACCTTAAATGAGATAATAAAATCTGTTAAGCATAATTATACATGTAACCAGTTCAATACAACCGCACTATAAAGTGTCAGTTAGTACCGGTCAAGTCATGTGCCTTCTTCCTTTCTTTGATTTAAATATTTCATTGTATTTAAGATGATTTTTCTTGCGTCTTTTGATATCTTTTTCGGCATTTTTATGATACAAATCGTTAAAACCGCTATATTTCTTTATTTAAATTCAGCATCTGATATCAAAGAGTAGTCATTGCTAGTAGAATAAATTAATAACACCAAAAATTCGCAATATAGCGAGGGTCAAATAGGAAGTTTTCAGGCTTTATTTTGTTTGAATCTTTGAATACTTGAGACTAAAATATATTTACTACATTATTAGCGGCAATAACGGAGCACGAAATAAAACTAGGCATCTGTATTGATTAACGTTGCTAGTTTTTCACATAATTTTTCAGCACCAAATTATCAGGATTTTTCTGAGACCACCTATGAACTGAATTAGAAGATAATCCTAACAAATAAAAAAAAGTAAAAAATATTTTAGTTAGTTATCTACATAATATCTTATTTACCTATGCCATTCATGCCTATCAATATACTGTTTTGGAAAACAATGGAAACACAATAGAGATACTGGTGATAATTTTGTGTGTAGATAAATAGGTCACTAAGTTTTTCTGATAAAAGACATTGTGTAATGCAGGGGTCGGCAACCTTTTAGCAGCCAAGGGCCACATAGTAGTTAACGCAACTGACGCGGGCCGCACTAAGTTACTGACTGGGAATATAGCAATACACTATTATGCAAATATGTTCTTTATCGTCTTAGCTTAAAGACATTACAGGAAGGCTCGCGGGCCGCAACTGACCCCTTCGCGGGCCGCCGGTTGCCGACCCTGGTGTAATAGAAGTGAATATTTCAGCCAAAGAGTCTTTTTGGAATTAGATAAATCATGCATGTGCGTTTTCTAATAAAATAATAAGAAAATATATAAGACCATTTCAAAATTAGCGTATTAATTTAATACGTACCCTATATGATCTAAACTAGTAAACATATTTGACCATTTTCCTGTACTTTTAGCCGTAACTACCAAGATTTGTCAAGTATTGGTTAAAGTACTTTAGGTTAGGTCTTACTTGATACGTAAGGCAGGCCATCGCGCACGCTTCAATAAATAAAGTGCGAGGCGGACGGAATGCTTTATATACCGAATAAATCGTAATAGAACAAGAAAATTAGGTCCAAATCCAAAGGAAGCATTTTGCGGAATTAATTCCAAGCAAGCTGGAAATCCTTTTTATATGTTCATTTAGTCCTAAAACGACCTCTATAGTAAGTTAGGTGACCCATTTTTATTTGTCTTGAGTGTAGATAAAAAAAACAATTAACGAATATAGGTCAGTTTAGTTGCCGTTTTGGTGAAATCTTCTAACATCTAATAAATTGTTGTAATGAGAAAGGTTGGCGACGACTGCTTGTTTGTTTACGAAATTTCTAATCCTAAAAACGGACTAAAGAGTGGGTGATATTTAACTGGTAATAAGAAGCTGAATAATTTATATGTATGTTTTTGTAGTGTATACTTTAAAAATAAATAGAGTCACATTGAAAAAAATATTTTCGTAACGATTGCTTTGATAACAATCATAAACCTATTCAGAGTTTCCATCTGCATGCTAAACGAAGTACAACAGAGATAAAAGTCACATTATTTGTAGTTACAGCCTCAATACTTGCAGCAATAACTTACAGATGTAAACTCGGCTTAAGCGATAGGTACTTGCAAGTAAATTAGTTCAAAATCTAATGAAATCGACGTGACAATGTTCATTTGACATGCAAACAATTATCATTATGACGTCAAGATGCCATTGGATGTCATACATTGAAAATAATTATAATTTAACTTGTATGAAGACAATTAAATTATAAAAAATACAATTTTTAAATGTTGCAGATCAAAAGATGCTCAGTTTGTAGAGCACAAATTAACCCTGCATTTAAATTAAAGCCCCTTAATTGGCGACACCCTGTATAACTAAACGTTTATGCATCCATTTGTCCTTAGCATAGGTACTTGAAAGTGTACAAAACAACATGAATGACATTGTAATATTTCTAATTAGTTAACATTAATCTGTTTTTCACACTTAAGTACCCAATTAGGGGAGAGTGGGTAGGTTTGTACAGTGGGTGCATTCGTACAGTGATCATGTCTCCGCTATCCGACATGCGAACATGTTCATAATTTTATGCATAACTCACCGCCGAGAACGGATGAAAATACGCTAGCTAGTTTCTTCAAAATAAATGAAAATATGTTTTTGACACTTTAAAATTATTATGAGGGTCATTTTTAAATGCATTTATTTCAGAAGGCTTTGCTCAGTTACAAATGTAATTAAATACACTTCATAAGCTAATCTTTGAACTACGTATGAAATGGTTAATTTTAAGATTAGGTTCCCAATTATTGGTTGAGGCACCTTCGCACAGCCTAGAATGTATTGAAAATCCTTAATGCACGAACCCCAATATTTTCGTTTAGCGAGAATATTGTTATTACGAAATAAAATTGTCGATATATGAAAAAAAAAAACAATTGAGAACAAAACTAATACTGTGGTAAAAGTATTGTATACGAAGATTACGAAGGTACCCCACGTCATTTTTCGGGAAAAACAATCAGAAGTTAAATAGTGCTGTTTGTTACCCTACTTTGTGTTAGTTCTAAGCCGAACTACGAGAATTATTAAATCCAGATAAACTAGCCATCGAACAGAATTGATTTCATTATGAAATTGCACCTGTTTTTTTTTCTATCAGGCATAGAGTAAAATGTCTACGAAGCTTACCCACTTTCCCCTACCCATCCCCTTAACAGCCTAACAGGTTTATCTCAACGTTTTGTAGGTATCAATGTTTCAAAAACATGTTTTTGCTTTTCCGCGTGCGATGGCGTGACACGAGCGATTTCATAAGTATGCGCATTTGTAGAAGTAGAAGGTCACCGCGACGATAACGTTTGTTTATGCGCGCAGCGCGCACGCAGCTTTCATTGCGTGTGAGGGTCAAACGCAGTTATAGATTCTAAGGGAGAACTATTACGGCTCAAAACATTTTCACAGTTCAACAGTTCATTGATTGCTGTTCATCAACGATCTTGCTGCTTGTAATGTGTAATACTGTATGTACTTGCTAATGTTAACCGACTCAGTGTGGGTCCCAAGATACAGGCTCAGCCTAGTTTGGAGCCCACTGGATAACGCTTGAAAATTGTAAACATGTGCATTGTGCTTACGTTTGAATAAATTATTTGTATTTGTATTTTCAGCGCATTTGAAATGAAAAACAGATTCGGTTTCAGATTCTAAGAGGTTACATATAACGTTGAATATGGGTTATAATATGGGTCATCTATACTTCCAGTGCTTAAGCGTGTCAAACGCGATTTAGATTTTTAAGGGAGTAGATATACGGTTGATTACAGGTCGTTGATTATTTTGAAGATAGCGGGAGTCAAGTGGCCTTGTTATTCGCTAAAATAATACGCAACAGGTACGACGCCATCGCTTGTGAACCACCACGTCATGACACACCCATTTGCTAGACAAATAAGGTGGCTGTATTTTGATATTTTTGATTTGATGCTATACTTTAGTCTAGTGCACAACACGTAGTAAATGTAGTAAACACATTTATTGATCTGTTATTCTCACGGAGTAAACAAAATGACTCAAAGTTTGTGGAATTTTAGTATGTTGACAGTTTAAATGTTGGATTGGATTTTTATATATTGACCTAGAAATAGTTGTTCAGTCAGTATTTCATAAAACTGAATGAAAACAATGCTCGCTGATTCAGTAGTTGTTTTTTCAACCAACATTATATACTTAACTGAGTACTTTACTTAGTGCGCATTTATTGTTTTATGATTGGGATTGATTTAATCAGGTAAACTGATAAAACTCATTCATTACCGACTCATAAATGTTTTCAGTATTACTGTACGTAGTGTACATCCAGTGAAGATTATATTACTTATAATAAACATTTTGACAAACTGTCGAACAAACATATGAGCTACAATAGTCTATGATTATTGATTAAATATTGTGGCTTATTTATATGATAATTTTATTTTATTTTTTCTGTTCTATCATGTCATTTATAAGAAATCCGGCTCGAAGGACCATGAATAAAATGTTCGAAAATGCTTTAAGGTGCGGTTAAACTAAAAGAGCATTCGCTGTTCTAACCTCCCACTCTACGAAATTCGATCGGTACACAAAACGTGATTGGTTGATTTCTTAGAACGGGCGCTAGAACAGCGAATGCTCTTTTGGTTTAAACGCACCTTAACATATCGAGTAAAACCTAACGTAACCGATACTTGACAACTCATGGTACGGCTACTGATATTGTTTTCGCTTGTTTATAATAGTTTTAACATACTTACATCCAACTTAAATTTAAATTTACAAACACCGGATATGTTTATAAATAAGTTTTAAACGTCTTGATTCTGTTACGAATAATTTGCAAGTTTAAGCCGAGCCGAGGCCGCATTTTTTCCGGTATATCTATAAATTAACCCTGAAAATATTAATTAAACATCCATGATTTACTTATAAAGGTAGTTTTTATTTTGCTCTGTGTATAAACACCCGACGCGACGCCATCTGCAAATCCAACCACATCGCACCATAGCATTCCTTTCCCCATATTTGGGACAAAACTTAACTTTCGCAATGACCGCCGAGTCTTACGAGAGCAACATGCATCACGCCACATCGCGCGACGAGCGCCGACTCGATCATACGATGTTGTGGTACTCTGACTACTGACGCAGCCGATAGAAGAACTCGGTTTGAAAACGTCGTAACAGTCATTAAAACTCGAATACATATACGGCATTCTGGTACTGGTGGTTCAGTGGTGGGCTCGCCTGTCGCGCCATTCGCTCGCTGGCCAATGCGATATCGAATTCGATCTCCTTGGGTTTCCAACTTGACTGACAAAGAACGAGCATTGATAAAGCTGATTAAACGATTAAAAGTATAATTAATGGTGAGGTCATGTGTAAAACGGAATTAGATAAATTTACAATTATATACAAACACGCTGACACTATTTTGGCACCAAAGTTGGTTGCGAAACTTGCGAAGTCAAGGATTTTTACCCAACCATGAATTTAATCTAGATTCTAGACTTTAATGCGCAGCAGAATTTGATAATATTGTAGAAAAATACTAAATAGTCTCGAATTCAAATTGTGTGTATTGACAATATTTTATTTTATTCGCAATCGAGTACAATGCCCTTACTGTCACCTTCATTATACGCAACATAATTTTACTCGCAAAACTTTCTCTGCCACATATGTGTCCTACCTTACCTACTTATGTCGCTTTCATTTTTATCCCTCGTCTATTTCCATCATTATTACGAACTCGCTTTACATTTACTCGGTAGGTCGTTATTATAATATTTATAATACCTAAACCTTTTTGTATAGAAATTGCGAATGGTTCAACAAACAAGTACAGGAATTTTGGTTATATAGAGGTAATCTAATGGAATACACGTGCTCTAGTAGCATCCTATTAGTTCTCGAAAATTCATGTATCTTTCAACTACTGATCCTGGACAAAATGAGCCCATTTAGTAAAAGGCAGAAAACTTTGTTCCTCTAAGTTTTGGATTAATGGGTAATTGCAGGCAGTGTTGTACATACTGAAAACTGACAAAACATACGGATGAATGAATATTGTTCAATTTTTCAACAGTAGTTCTTAGAAATAGATTAACCTTCGGCATACGCGGTGTTGGTGGTTTACCAGACCCCAAATGTACTCATATGGAAATGTCATATTCATTGTTCACCTCGTATGAGGGTTAAGAGTCAATGAGTTGCCTTTACCTCACAGTAGCATTTGCACCACATGACCTATACGTTATGTGTGTTATGACCAACATCGATAAGAAGAAGATTCTGAATTCGACTTTTTTGTAGGTTTTGTAGGTATATGATTTTTATGTATGTTACTCAATATCTTCGTCGTGAACCGATTTTCATTTTTTTATAGAACGGGTATGGCCATGAGATGATCCCGTATGGCACCAAGTCGGTGTCTGGTGATGGGATCTTGGAGAAACCGGTTGATGTCTGTTGATTTATTTTTATTTATGATTGTTCAGAATAAATAAAAGTATTCACACACGATAAGTGTGCTTGTTAGTATAATGATAATTATAGGTATCTTAATGATATTATAGCTGATAGCCACCACATTATTTGTATAACCAAAAAAACTAACTAATAAGTATATCGGAAACTCCAAGCATCGAATCTACGTGGTAAATACCCCGTTTGAGTCACAGTTAATATTGTATTTTGTAATTTATAACTATAAATATTCTCATAATATTTTATCAAAATGAAAAATAATGACTAATTAAAATAATTTATTTCACCTTTGTATGTTTGGTTTGACAACAAAATACGTTTAAGTATTCATATAACTTTTATACATATAAATTGAAGAAAAAAAATAGTATTAAATTTTGAAAAAAAAAAATGATATTTTTTTCCTTCAATATCTATGTTCAGTCACATTCAAACTCGGAATTTGAAGTCCACAAAGCACATTTATAATTATATTTTGTTAGCCACTTCATAGCAAAAATGCGTTTTTTGTCTTCCCAAAGTTTAACCCGTGTTTAACCCCAATATTTGATTCACTCTTTGCTTTTTACTTACTTCAGTATTTTACCAACACATAACCTATGCTATGTCATTCTAGGATTTATAGTTGACGTCTTATAGGTACCTAAATCGTACTCTGATTAAGAAATAAAAGACTGGACCTATGAACTGGATCACTTTCTTTGCTGCTGTAGGGATTTATCAGATCTACCACCAAATTAGATGTGCAACAAAACATGACGTGGATCATTCATGCCTATTCTTTATTATTTTAATGGATAATCTTGGGCAGCCCTCTGTAACCTCTTGTTAGTAATACGTGCTAGTATATTGTGTACGTGAACGCTATCTACATCCGTCAGTCGACGTCACGTCACCCAGTTATTCACAAAACTCTTAGTCTCTGGCGAACACCAACAAGCCAGACCTACGATTGCGGCATACTCGCTGGATCTCGAGATCAAGTTATGCCAGCTCACTGCCGAGGGAATATGCTTAGTGAATCGCCTCCTACTTGTTTTTTTTCGCGGCCACGGTTGTTCAGGCGGTTCGCAACTCGCGATTTACGTACATCAGTGTGTTGGTAGAGTCGGCGCGATCACCACGCGTCGAAGTCCTACCTTACCGGTGCAGTGCGCGAACTTATCAAAGACAAAACAAGCCAGTTAAAGACAATACTGTTTGTGCCTTAGGAAGTTTACTGTGACATTGTTGACAAGGAGACTACGTTTTTTTCTAAGGTATGGGAGATTAGCACGTGTTTCGATTCATCGGTTGCGGCGGTTGATCAATCCAGATGGTTTTCATAACAATAGGAAAATACCTAACTCATGGTTACTATGGGAGAATGGGTTGTGTTTGTCTTCTGATACTTGTGAGAGTTATGGGTTATCTTATCAGATATTTGGATGCATTTTGATCTACACTGTTCCTGAAAGTTAATGCCGTTCTAATTATATAGATAAGTACCCGCAACAT
>JALPQI010006966.1:0-55460 GCA_025490895.1 Thaumatotibia leucotreta | reverse complement strand
AAAATAACTGATTATATGCAGGCTACCATATTTTTTACCAGCATCACACAATTCGGTGGTATGTTTTTTTTACTTATTATTTTATAATATATACTTATGTATACTTATGTATGTACTTATCTAAGCGCAATAGGTAAGTATCACTGCAGAAGTAAAACTCTTAGTCTAAGCGACGTAAAAGAAATTACTTAGGTACTTTTCGCTACCTATTGTTTCACTGGATATCAATATTTTTCAACGAAACCACCAGAAATTCGCCAACGTTTATAAATCCTCACTGAATTTATCATAGTTGTACGACATCGCGGATTCGCAACGAACATTACCGTCTTTATGAATAAAACATCTTCTCCATTGCCGAATGTACGGGTATGTAGAAAGGCTGTAGCTTACTTTCCCAACCTCCTATTTCAGTAGGCGAGATAATCAGAAAAGGGACCTAGCGTCGTTCAAAATAGTGGCCAAATTTGTAATTTTTGCCGATGAAAAGTAGGTTGTTTTAAGAGTAAAGATGGGAAGTGGGATGATATCTTGCGCCGGCGCTGCGTTTACGATTTCCACGAACAGCAGCGGTAAGGCACGACGCGGAAACGGTAAATTGTCTAAATTAAATGTAGGTAGATGTCCGCTCGTGACGTGAGATTGGATTTAATGTTATCATGACGTTTTTTCATCTGGTCATTTCTTAAATTCTTTATAGGTGGTGTCACGTGAAACCTGCGTGGCTATGAAACGTTGGTTGGTTTCAGATGCTGATTGCTTAACTAGTTGTTACTCGAAACTTCGTGCGAGTATAATTTTATCACAATTCTCCATTGCCATTGTTCAAATCACATGTTCAAGTCCTATGGAAGACGAATAAAAATAACTATAAAATGTCTAAATTAACGTTTTAATCACACTCATTGCCGCTTTGGTTACATAGTAAATAAAACGTCCGCTGAAAATGTACTGGTGGTTGCTAAGGCCAAGTGGCTGAGCGGTACAGCGGCCCCTACCGCGAACTTCGAAATCCGCAAATTTCGAGGATTTGTCTCTTTCACTATAATGACGCCTTCGTTGGAGTGACACAGAAAAATCCTCCAGGTAGTAAGTCCAGGCATCAGCCGCGAAAGCTGAGTACGTGGGTTCGATTCCCACCTCGGACGTTGTTATCTTGGTCTATTCTCTTCGGTATATGACATCCAATATTATTTATAAGGTATGTAAACGAGATCGACGAGGCATATTTTATTAATTAAAAACATTTTTACTTGTTACAAAAAAGTAGTTCCGTGCAGGAAAGTTTAGCATTTTAAATTAAAAGTATAGGTATCTTTCTCTTACAAAGACTAAAAAAGAAACTTATTTATCTATATAATTATGTAAAAATTCATCTAAGCTAGCATTCAGAAATTAATCTGATGGTTCCTAATAGCATCCACTAACCATAAAACTTCCAATTCGCCTGAATCTCCAATCAAGTTGGCTATAAATTTTAGCTCTCGTAAATTTCTATCTGCAATTTAATCCGTATAGTTTCGGAAGCCAGGTCAACATACCAGGTCTCTGGCCGCCCGCAGTGCATCCCCAATATAGCTCGAATTAATTCCATTTAAAACAAACAGCATTTACCGCGTTTACTGCATTAGCTCGACAGGACTCATAAACTTCGCTTTTGATTGATAAATCCTCGGGAAGTAACGGCCGGGCGATGGTCGCGTAATGGTCGCTACTGGACCTCTGCGAGAATGTGCCACAGAGCACCTAAACTATGTATAAAGCTCAAGTTATCCGTGGTACCGTTAGTCACACTGCTCCTCTATACTAATTTAATAATTATAGGTTACAACCAGTTGCATACATTGCACTATGTTGTCAGTTCCCACTCAAAAGTTTAATGCTAAAAGTTGAAGGATTGGATCAACCTGCTTAGGATAGCCTAAGCAGGCTGATAAAAATAACAATCAAATGTCAGTCTTACTCATTCAAAATAGAATTAGTAAGACTGACATTTGATTCATCATGTCTCAAAAGCCGCAAGTATATCACCTATGCCTGTTCAACGGTTAAATACTTTCAGGATTCAACTTAGGCAGTTGTATGATACAGTGTTTCTTCTTGCGTCCAGTCAACCAAGTTATTCGCCTCACATATTTTTATACAATTTTTATGCAAAAGTATTAGGCGATACATAACTCGGTGGACTACACGTGCATTATACATATAACCCGGAGGCCAGGGGGGCTACTACGATCTACTAAAGCGATTCAGTTTAGGACCTAAACTGAATCGCGATGTGTCAATTCCCTAGAATAACTGTCAAAAATTGTCAAGCTAAACCTAAACAGAATCGCGTTTGAGGTCATGATGGTACACGTCTAATAAAATCCTAATGTTGTTTGGAGCTCCAAATCTGTAAGGTGACTTCGTGCTCTTCTTAAACGCTTCGTAATGCGGTCTCTGACTTACATATAACTGCACTCCGCACCTTTGACTCGATGCACTCTGCATGTTCTTATAATATGTATGTAAGTCTTCCGGTTAAATACCTGTATTTAAATCAGACATATAATCGTTAATGTCACACTGCGACACGGATTTTCGTTGCTCAGTTAAAATAATAATAACATTACACATTTATTTTTATTGAATTAATTGCAATCGTTACAAATACAAAAAAATTAATCAATGTTAAGTATTAGGTTACCTTACCTGGGCCAATGAACTTTTCGATCGACACTATTTTGTCCCGTAACATAGGTGACAATTTCATCAAGTTTGCTAGAAAAAATGCTTACATGCGTTAGGCCTCACACAAGTTCACGTCGATACATTTAGGTTCCAACGGGTTTTGTTTGTAAAGACAGAAAATATGTCGATGTAAAAGTTGATTGGCCCACCTATGTAAATAAGTGTACTCGTCTAGTATATCACATCATCATCATCAGCCTATCTCAGTCCACTGCTGGACGTAGGCCTCTCCTGTTAACTATGCGTATAGATGCATTTAGGAGGTAAATGCCTATAATCGCCACACTAGGCAAGCGGATTGGCGATCACAGTTATATGTCCACTATGATGACGCTGCTGCCCATCATCAATCTTTATCATAGAATGGTCAGTGACACTTCAATTTAGTCGGCTCTTACGACACCCGCGGGAAGAGTTGACGTGGTGACCAATGTATTCTTAATGCCGTCACCACACTGCCAGTACAGGCCAGAATATGAACACTGAACAGTCCATGGAAAGCCTAAGACTAGCTTCTTACGGCATTAGGTACTCATAGGAGATCTTTGCACGAGTTTTTCGCATACGAATCGCACCTACCCTTTTTTAACTAAAACTAGTGCAGATAATCAAGTATATCTACTTTCTGTAAGCTAGGATGACTATTTCAAAAAATGCGGAGGTCTGACTTTTACATAGGCTAGTCGCCTTTAGGTAGATGGATTGTGATTCTCTTGAGTATTTACACACAAGTATAACTAGGCAGAGTATCTACGTAATCAAACGCGTATTAACTACTGATCAGTTAATCCTAACAAAATAGTTTCGGATAAGCCGAGATTCCTCGAATCTGTGTACGTATCGCTGTGTCAGGTTAATTGGTGAGTGGCGGGTGGTGGGGGGCACGGGTAGATTAATGAACGGCTACCGCGGGCTTATCGCGCAGCATCTGGCGCATGACTGATCATCTGTCGTGCGCGCGCGCAGGCGACTAGGGACGGCCTGGGTATCTATGTTGTCGATGTTTGTTTAGGCTGCAACGAAAAGTGTCTGTATAGAATAGTCAGTAGTGTAGTGTAACTAGAAAACCGTAACGCTGAAGGTGGAATTTTGAGGTACTTTACTGAGCACTGCAATTCTTGATGCCATTAAATATTGTCCCTTTGACTACATTCGCACTTGCGTTAATAGATTTCTTATTAAGCAGTGGTGGACTAATATGTATATGTCTTATTTGAAACAATTTCCAATAAGTAGTCGTCGGCATTTGGACAAAATATCTACAGAATCATAATTTTTTCATTGCTTTACGGTCTTTGCTGGTGACAAACTATGAAAAGTATAAGGGATACCCGTAAATACTGGAGTCTGTGTGAAAGTGAAGGCACGTACCTTCGCAGTTGCGTAATACATCTCATGTGCATTCCCTTTCCGAATAAACCCTAAGCAGTAGGATAGGCCAAATAATTATACTTATACATACAGAACCTCTTCGACCATGGCGTGGTTTCATCGACAAGAAAAGATCGGGCAGCCCTACCCGCCGTCGTGATATGACAGTGCTCGGGCACTGCTTCTCAGAAGTCATACTCATCGAATGCCTTACGAGCACCGTGCCCCACTCGGCCGAGGTTTTTTCTCCACTCCATAGTTTTATTGGGCGCATTGAAATATTTTTGTTTAGATTAAACGTCGTTTAACCAGTAGGTTGCTACATTAGGATTAATGTCGGACATCAGTTACTTACCTGTTTGTCCCGATGGTTTATATTGTTGTGCTATTGAGGGATCGGTCATGGGAACTGATCTGAGTGACTGAGCACTTTGATTTTGATATGTGGTTTTTGTGAGCTTATAGCAGTGCTATTCTTTAATTTTAAAGCTTAAATTTATTTTATTTGTGTTGTAAATACCTAAACAGACTTGTATATTTTGCTTTATTAGGTTCGACGTATTGTTTTATTGCTCAAATTTATAAAAAAAACAAGTATGATATATAAGCTCAGAGTCTCCGAGTTGCGATAGACGCAAAACGGCAAACGGGTTTTTGTATGGATTTACTTGTAACTTTTCTATTCTATGTATAAGTATATGTAGGTAAATAAACGAACATATATAACACATTACACTATTATTCAATCAATATACTCTATGCATAATACCTCGCTATACCATAATGCTTCTAGCGATTTTTTTTCTATTGCTTTTAGAAAATAAGGACCTATTTTTTACAAATATGAAAGGGTATACGTATGTTTTAATAATAGTATTACTCTAAAAAAGTATTGAAATTAGTTTTTATCATACAATGCTTCAACTTTGGACTATAAGGGGCTTTATGGTATGGTTCGTATCAATAGACTCAAATATACAATAGTTTCCCACCAACACGTACATTTATTAGTAGTTTATGTATGGCATACGTATTTACATCTTTACAGTCGTATCTACATCACAACCTTATCCCTGAACAGAAGCCCATCACACAATAATTAATTGTTCATTTAAATACAAAGGCTAATTTAATAAGTGCCCCGACTCGAAAATGTCAAAGTGTTTCAAATAAAAAACGAGTAAAAAATAAATATAATAAAGAAGGATGGCGCTCGGCCACAACGGGCCGATCGCCCAAGCTGGTGTCATGGGAAATGTGACTTTTTATACTTGAAATAAATTGGGAGTCATTTTTTAAAAGAGTCTCTTTTTTTGTTGTTTGGGTATTGAGCAGTGGTACAATGGGTGGACACGAACGGCTGTTAGGTTAACATTTTTAACATCATTATAAGTGAAAAGCCATGAGTGATGACCCGTCTTCCGGGCTCGTTACTCGCGAGGCTCTGGGCAGGCGATTCCGGGAACCGCCTCTATGCATTTGTATGCATTTACTAGGAGGTACACTACCAGCCTCAATGCGACATAATTTATTAAATTAAGAATGTAAATCATTGAGGAGAGCCACAATATAACGAACCTTTTGTTCTTCGAAAAATTTTAACAGCATCATAACTTTTCTGAACTGTCACCGTTCTACGATTCTTTTGTTTTTTTCTTCATTACTGCTTTATAATTTCCTGGACTTCCGTATGTTTGGAAAAAATAGTTTTGTATGGAAAAAAAGGGGCATTCCTCGTGTGTTGTGGGACCGTGGGAGCGCCCCCCGGGGCTCCCGCGCCGCCCCGGTAGCGCCCGCGCCCCCCGCCGGCGACACTCGCGCCCCATTACTGATCCAATGCATGATAATTACCTGACAATTATAATTAAAAACGTATTTAACAAATGCTGGCACTGTGCTTGTCTTGTATGCCTCGCTCAGCATCACCTGTCTAAGAATTTGTAAAGTACATTTGATTCTTTACAGATTTGATTCGATTCCAACTTTTAAAATTATCCAAATTTTTGATATTAGGTATATACTTACGACTTACGATCACTGCTCAAATTAAAAAACATTCACGTTGATGAGTATGTGATACAATACCTATGTGGGAATAGGATTTATGGAAGCGAATGAAATATCAGTACCTACCTACGTACCAAACGTAGTAGCATTATCTATGGGTACCTACTACTAATCATACCATCACCAACTCCGATTACTATGGAGGCTTTGAAAAAGACATTTTCCTCTCCCACTTACCCAGAATTTAATTAATTATTAAATTACTTAGAGAGGTTATTTTATGAGATCTTCAGAAGCCTAGATACCTAAATATTCAGAGTGTCCATATCTCAAACAAGAACATGCAAAGAATTTCTTTAACGATGCCATGTTTTTTATTTGAAGTCTTCGAATTCTAACCTCTAGTTACGGAGCCCAACACAGATCATTCAGATAGACGGCCAATGTTTGTTTTTTGGGGCTCGGCTATAAAAGCATCATGATTATCTATCATATTTAAACATCGACAGATACGTCGGGGACGTTCGCTTCGGAACGTACGGGCCATCGATAAGTGACGATAAGGTAATGGTCGAGATAGAGCTTTGGCTACCGAATCTGATACGCTACGGTAGCCAGATGAGCGGTCACTCACACCACCATATCATCCATAGTTTATGGAAGACTATTTTATTAAACGTCGCGATTGACATTCGAGCATTCCGGCGGCGAGAGAATAAACCGAGCAGCTAATAGGCACTCACCGACCGGCGTAGCGCGGACATTGTGCGCGCTAATTTTATTGATCATCCACCGCCTTATTACGTTCTCCTACCGAAAGCCTAATCTAAAAGCCATCAATATACCGTTATCACGAGCGGAGCGTCGATAAACCAAGTATACGATCCATAAATGAGTCTACAAAACGCTGCGCTAGAGCCTAATCGCAAGATATCCGCGAGAATTAAATTGCCAATATTTATAACGTGAGATATAAAGTAGGTACCTACTTACAACAATAAAAACGAAATGACAAGACGCGCAAAATTGTATGTTAATCGACTGTAAAATGCAGTAAAAAATGTGACCTTGTGAAGTCTTGCGTTGACGTGAGTTGCGTCGGAGTCGGACAGACAAACCGTGGGCACAAACAAACCGGTGAGGTTACATGTCATGTCGTTTCACTATGACATGTATTGTATCAACCAGAAACTAATTGTATTCATTTTTATACCTACTACACATCTTGTGATGAGGTTGTTCACCCCTACATAATTATTCCATTTCCACCGCTTGTCGTTGAATAGTCGACTAGATAGATCCTATTTCCCACTTATGATACTTTTTTTATTGTTTTTGAAGAATATCGCACTACCTATCTACAACTGACCGACTGATTTAGGTAATACAGACGGATAGAAATTATTCCATCACGCTTTTATTATAGTTATAAAACTTAGTACAGTTAATGGAAATATTAAATAACATTCAAAATTAGCACCTTATGTGTGTTTGCTACCTATTTATTATTTTTAAATTATACCTACAATGTTTTGCTACTGTAGGTACTGTAGTTTACGTATTGCTCATACGGATATTCGGAGTAATACCCGAACCATACAGTCCAAAGAACTCTAAAATTAATATAATTAGATATTTAAACTCTCCAATTGATAATATCATAGGAACGCATGCCGTCCTCGAACACAGGTAGCTTGAATAAATAAGCATCTCCAATCTGATTATTAATAACGGGCCGAGTCCGACAGTGTCGACAGCTCTTTATTTGTCAATGTCCGCTCCGCCCGACGCATCATCGGTCGCGAATATTTCCAACTCGAGCGAGTCGACTTTACGGCGGCATTCGGTTAACTTTTTGTTTTTAAGTTCAAGTGATTGGAAAGTGTACACTATTATTTTGTACATTTTTATGTAAAGAAGGCATTGAAGTGTCACTGCACAAACATTTATTAAACATGATGATAGGCAGCAGCAGCATCATAGTGGACACACTACCTGTGATCCCCAATCCACTTGCCCAGTGCGGCGATTTATCTCCTAATACGCATAGGTAATAGGAGAATTTTAAGCCCTGCAGTGGACTGAAATGAGGATATACAAATCTGGTCCATTACGGGCCAATTCCTCGTAACATATTAATGCTTAGTAGGTATTCACTTGAAGCGCTGGGAAGGTATGTGGCTTTGAATCCGATCGATGGTTCAATCTCTGGCGCGTGCTTTAGAGTTTTTCTTACCCATTTATGAAATATCATTTGATATTTAAATACCAATCGGTTTTCGGCGATGGAAAACTTACCGAGGAAACCGGATTAACGAATAAGATCCTAGTTTGCGATTTAAGTTGAAAGGTCAGATAGAATTAGATATCGTCAAAATTGGTGTCCACGCCAAATCTCTGGATAGAGTGCGTATTAGCCAACGATTCATGTTAATTCAATGGATGAGTCTGTCTATCTGTTTGTGACACAAGTGTTGTGTGTGAGTCCGTCTCTGGCAATGGCATCGAAGCTCTCGAAAGAACAATTCTGATTTAGTGTTTTTTTGTTGAAAGCTTAATTAATCTTTAGATTAGATTAGTTCATGCATGGCTACCGCCACAAAATTATGGATTACAGGACATTTTGTCACGAATTGCGAACCTCTTTTAATGTAGATAATTAAATAATCTGCTAAAATGTGGGTGACGCCGCGGGTAAAACCTAGTTAATTAATAAAAAAGGGTCACAGACAGAGAAAAGTGAGGTGTGGTGAATTTCAGAACTAATATACATATAGGAATGATTTGCCGAATCGATCTGTTCAGTTCGATGTTTTGGTAAAACCTATTCAATATACCTACCTACTGTATTGGGAATGACTCTCTCTCTCTATACATAACTAACCTTCTTTAAAGTTAGACACAGACCATATATCTCAACATAACACTTCCACAATTTACAAGATACGTATTTATATTTATGGTTAATGTTAATCACTTGAAGGATAAAGGTTAATAAGCTACTGGTATTTGATTAATATTTACTCACGCAGCTTTTGTTTAAGAAGACAGTTAAATTGCCCATTTTCCGCTTCATTATTAATGATTATTAGTATAACCATACCTATTACTTATACCTAATGAAAGCTTTAGTACCTACTTACTTGGTAGTACTAGGTACTATTACTGATGAAAGCTTTTTATATTACAAGGTAATACCTAAATACTTCCATGTATTATAGAAATAAATTAAGAAAACGCAGAAACAGGTTAACCGATAATGTTCGAAACTATTTTCTGGAAAATTATTAGATTTTATGCTAGTGTAATAAACATTGTGGTTATCCGCCCAAGGCCCCATTCAGCCCAGTATCAAATTAAGATTAAACTTTTTCTAAATTATAAGAAAAAGTTTTTTGGTTTAAGGTAGTACGATCGTAAAAAAGTGGTAACCTCATACAAAAAAACTTGCTCCTAATCAGAATACGATACCTACTGAATTTATCCTTAGATGTGATCATACCTATTTTTCTTATTATCCTGTATTTAAAGGGCTATATTGCCTAAATTTACTCTCGTATAAAAGACAGGATTAATTATTTCAATTAAACTAAGCACACAATACAATATTAAATTTGTGATAATATTTTATAACTCGTTAATCCAACAGTCACTCAATGTTGTATAAAAAATCTACCGAGTCACCCTATTTATTTATTTAAAAAACGTTTCATCGTCATGTTTGTATGATCTGACTTGGATACTAAGATTCTTGTTTCACGGTAATAATAACGTTAAAATATATCTATTATCATTATCATCATATCAGTAGAAAGATTTCCACTGCTGAACATAGGCCTCCCACAAAGATTGCCACATTGACCATCCTGCGCCACCCGCATTCAGAGGACTCCTGCGACTTTCACCAAGTCATTAGGGAACTTTCACAACCTTGTAGGGATCCACGCTACGCTTTCCGGTAAATGGCCGCCACTCGAGAACATTTCCGCCCCAACGGCCATCGGTTCTACATGCAATGTGCCTCGCCCACTGCCACTTCAGTTTAGCACTTCGGAGAGCTACATCGGCTACTTTGGTTCTGCTGCGGATGGTCTCGTAACTAATATGATCTTGCAGAGACTCCCAGCATAGCCTCTTTCCATTGCCCTTTGGGTGACTTTGAGTTTTCTTATCCTACCACCGTAAAACAAATGGAGATTAAGAGCAGTACGCATTGGTGGCTAATCACAAACAAGTTGATTCACCCAATTATTTGTGAGTAAAATGAACGAGACAATATTTTTAATCTCTGGTTTTTGTAAGTGGCTTGCCTATGTTTATGTGGTGTGGTTATTGCATTAATAATTTAGATTTATCCTTATTAGCTATCGGTCGGCATGTTGAGTAAACGCCGGCGCTTACTGCCGTGGCTTCCTATAACATGCTAATTGGCATCTAAAAACTAACCTTCGCCGGAAAAACTATCAGCGCGCATCGAGGGCGCATCACCGCCACCGCTGCATTACGATTAATTGATGCTAATTAATAAATTAATTAACCATGTTAATACGACGCTCGAGCGCGCCGGCTTTTTCTCCCAACTGGCACTTACATATTTGTCTGAACTACATTTTTATTACCAACTCCAGCATACCCCTTTTTGCGACCCGCTCTCGATACGGCATGGTCTCCTCCGCTTCGTTTAGTTCATAATTTTTAATTAATTTATTAAAATTAATTATGAACGTCGAGATGAACCGCACGAGCTCCTAATTGGGACTCAGTTATGACAGACGTTCATATTTTCATCATTGATTGATTTAAAGCTGCACTTTATCGTAATTTATGTCATATTTTCTCATATGTTTATTTTCGCTATAATTCATGTACGGTCTAAAGTTTTCTTGGCTAAGTATTTGACGTCATTAAGATAAGCAAAGGATTTATATTTTGATTCATGTGCAAAAGAAAACTGTTCATTATGCTTTTAGTACTGTTGCGCCTAAGCCGTTTAAGGGCTTACAAGCTTTTTAAGTCAGGTGTTAATAAATATGTATTATAAGAGGTATAAGAGAGACGTGTGGGCTTTGACGTTGTCGCGACCTATCTGCGGAAAAACTGGGAAACGTGGGCACGACCGCTTGCGCCCGCGCGGCGAATGCTCACTCGTGCAACCATGTCACTTACATAATATGCTAATCAAATGTTCTTACTGCCATTTCAAAATTATCGGAGCTTGTAAAGAGCTTGCTGGACATGTGAGTACTACTTAACCTTGATACTTTCAAGTCGAGTTAGAGTTAGTATCTATACAAGGTGGATCGAAAAACACTGGGCGTGTTCCATCTACACCATTACAAATTATTAGTAGATGTAGATATATAGGACGATTATAGTCTGGTATTGAACTTAAAAGTAGATTCTACGAATATGATTTAATTGATTTTATAGTAAACAAATGAAGCAGCGTGGGAAACCCCAAAATAGATACTAAATAAGTTGTTGTGGAAAAATTAAGTTATGATTTTTTTGATTTGTTATTGTAAGTAGTATGTATGTACTATAAACCATACCTAATAAAAAAGAGAAATTGATATATTTAAAAAATATTTGATTTCATATACACATAGGTATTTTTTCAATGGTAGGTAAACATACAATTTGTTACCGGTCATGGTTTTAATTGAAACCGAGGAATGAGATGCAGATTTTTAGCAAAACCTTGAGCATTATTTGATCAATAATTCTAATTATTTAATTAACTTTTTAAATAAAAAAAAATACTTTCTAAGAAAAATTTTGTGATGAGCAATGTACTTCAAAATGAATCGTTAATTAGTGCGATGGCCGCATATCTTTTATACATAATAATTAGGCACGCAATTTTAATACGTATCCGCATTAATTATCAAAACGTCAAATATAGTCGGTTCGCTCTTTGACGTTTTAAAAATCCCATCAGTATACGTATTACACTTAGGTGAACTAGGAACACTAAATGACAAGTTTTTCTGCCTACGTCGGCATCACCTGTTAGCTGAATACGGTGTGATAACTCATTAGGAATTACGATACGATGCCAATGAAATCTTATGTTACACCTACACCAAATGCGTAGACGTAACATCAACCTTTAATTTCTAGGCTGATTCTAACTAGTGAATAGGTACTAAAGAACTTAGGTGATTATTGAGTGACTGAATTCTGTTGATATTCTCAAAAAAAGGTAGCTTAGTCTGAAATAACATCCATAAATGAGGACTATGTGTGGCTGATAATGTGTTAAGTATTAGAAAACCCATTTTAAAAGTTATACATACTCGTATTTTGAATTCATTTACTTACTCTGTTTCAAATGTAGGAAACCAAGATGGTTTTTGGACGATAAAAAGCACATGTCTATAAAGAACAAATAATTTAGTATAATAGGTACCTAACCAAGATTATTGCTATCAGGTCCCATGGTCTAGTGCTTCTCCAGTTGTGTTATAAATAATCCTTACAAAATTCTGATCACAAAGATTAACGTTTTTAGAGCCACTGCCAATGCCAATTTAAAGCGTAGGCTTTAAAAGCTAAGGCTACAGCTACCTACCAGACAACTAACTAATATGTAGCTGCAACTCTTACGCGAGAAACTTCATCCAATCCATACTCATCATTGAAATTAGTCTCCCTTCATGAGCTGAGTTATTGCCTTGGTTAAGCAAGTTCCAAAAGATGTACCTATATAATCCAGAGGGTGAACCGAGACAGATACAATACACCTGCCTAAGTTAGATATCTACTACGTAACGTACCTACCTATGAAACGTTTTCAGAACCCTAGCGCACATACTACACAATTTATAGATAAATCGAAACGTGTCTTCTGTTATTTGATTAGTACAAATCATGATTTCAATTTCAATGAAAACTTCGCCTCCCAAGAATTTACAAGACAAAGGCAAGCAAGTACGAGCACGCGTCGGCACCGGCATGAGCACGGGCACGGCATAAATACAAACTGTGCTGGCACATAATATAACGAGTATAGGGGGCCAATTTAACAGACTTATTGTCTCCGCGATGCTACAATGCAGACATGGTCGACGCAAAACGACCACGACGCTGGGGTCCCCTGACTGCCGATACGAAACAATGGTATTTAATCACCGATGATAAATGCTGTATTCGACCACGTTTTTTAACGATACAGCCGTATTGTTTTGGCGGGAGCTTACCGTTGGATACGAAGATAACTCGCTGCTGAGAGTGGCTTAGCTGACAAATTGGAATAAAAGGAATATTTATTCGTGCTCGCGTCGTGCAAGTTTGGACGTGGCGGATCTCGCGAATTATGGATATGCGCGCGGATTCCTGGCGCGGCCTGTTCGCGGGTTTTGGATATTGATAGGTATCCCGACAAGTTTATCTTATTGTACAAAATTTGTTTTATTATTGGGATCCTTAACTTGCTCTGTAAAATCGATCAGAGATGTTCTAACATCTGTAGGTACGAATAAATTCACTGCTATACAAATGTGAGGATAATTTGTAGCGCGTTTTCAACTTTTCAGTTTAATAATCGAATAGGTCTCCGAAGCGACGCTATACGCTGGCTCCGAACAAAAGCGTACTTATCCGAGATTTACATAAATCACGATATTTTGTTAAAATAATCGAAGAAAGGCTGAAGGCTGGAGGCTCGTAAATTCGTGGCTTGTCGTAAACAGCAGGACGTCGGGCGGAACTGAGGGACGGATAGACCAGCGAGCCTTATGATTTACAACGCCAATGCTTAACAAGATCTGTGATTCTATTTTGCGAAATTGTTTGACATGACATTGCGCTCCGTATGTGATTGTACTTTGTGAGCCCACCACTGAATAAATGTCGACATCTGCCGGACTTAAAATATTTTCTGAAATATTACCGGGTGCTTTCCATTCCATTTCTCCAAATAAGCTCAAGTTAGTCATCTACTTCTGAATCGTGAATACCTACCGTCAAATGCGCCAACATTGCCACCACGGGAAAGTTTGCCCGTAACGCAATTTTTTTACAAATCGGATTGTGGGGTAAATTTCATCAGAGTTTTGGCAACTCCACTATTTTTAATAGAAACTAGGTTATATGGGTGGCAACACTGCGCATCATATTTGCAGCTAACGTCAATCAGTAGCTTGTTCCAACTCGTTGAGTGCAGTGCGTTATTTGGCGGGCAAATTCTTAGTGAAGTTTCAAGGTGAATTGTGCAAAATGGGGAAGACGCTGGTAAGTAAAACTCATGTCATGTAATAAAATAAGATGTGTAGATTGTTTTTCTGTTAATAAAGTTACTAAAAGCCTATTATTAACGGAGTTATTGTATTAGAGAATGTTACCCAGCCATGTAGCAGCCGGTCATTGTAAACTTTGCCCATCGCTAAAAACGTCCTAGGGTTGTCACCTCGTTGTATTTACCAGCCTTTGCGAATAAAAGAGGTTATTGTTTTATAAACGAATATTTACATCGTACTTTTGTTTTTATTATTTTTACACTACGAGTATTATCAACAGACTTTAATATTAAAAGGAAAGTGTTCTCAATTCGTGTGTATTATTATTATTTGTATCTCTCTTTGATCACGGGCCTATAAATCCAGGTCTTTTGATAGGCGCGGGGATACAGATCCAACACGTAGAGGCCCTTTGGAGAAATTTGCTGAGTTTTACACCTGCTGCAACCCATTCACGGGCACAAAAATATAGGAGGATAAACATTGGAAATTATATGGAAAAGACTAGTGGGTTATGGTGATGAAGGTTGGATGGATGATTGGTATTGGTAGGAGGTAGTACTTACCTACCTAAAATTATAGGTAAGAATTATTATACTTACATTAATTAGGTACGTTTCTTTTAATATATGAACAAGAGTTGATGTTGATTTATTTGAAATTTAACATGTTAATAATTTGTTAATTGATCTCGAGAATCTTTTTATTGTTTTCAATTACTCATAGTACCCAAGTATTCTTCTATTAGGTATACAATATTAATAAAAAAAATATCGTCATAAGCTTTGTCTTATTTTACCTTAACACTTAACATAAATTAACTCAAAAGTGACAACCCTAACACTTTTGAAATCTCAGGTGCCGTTTGTATGGGAAAGGGAAAAAACTGCCAGGTAACATTGCCCACTTGATTTATTCAAAAATTTACACAGTTATCGCTGAGCTGTTTACATGAAACGGTAGGATTGCTCGTAAGCTAGGTGTAATTCTTGTTTCAAAGCTATACGAGCTATATTTAAGTGCAAAATCGACGTGGGCAATGTTGGCCAAAAGTCCGGATAACTTTACCCGCCCTCAAAATCGCAAAAGATATAAATAAAATGATGATTTAAAAATTTTTACGAGACACAGACAGCTGCACTTGATCACAATATACCTGTTAAGCCAAAAAAAGTAGTAGGCTTTCATAGTTTTTTTTTTGAGAAATTCGTGTTTTTTTTTAAAAAGCGGGCAAAGATAGGGCATTTGACGGTATATGTAGAGAACATAGGTTTTATTTTGTTACGTAATAAAAATCATTTGTTTAGTATAGAGTGACGGGGGTGGGTTGTGATTCTCGTGATATTGAATTGTGATGATTGGTAGGCACCTAACAGTGAAACTACCCGGAAAGGGTTAGATACGAGTTCTGGAAGAGGAAATGATCGAGACAGAATTGAAACCTGAAAACCATATATTCACTTCCTGTCTACATTCTACTACTGACTATCTAAATTACCATACCTAAAAAAACTTTTAATAATAGCAACACCAGTATTTTACTCGATGGGCATTTTTCTTTCTATAATTGGACATGTCCACATATATAGAGATTCCCACAGGTCTCACAATAGACAGGCATCCTCGCTGAATAATAGCGTCTCAAAACTGGCACTAGCCGTGCGCCGGCGCTGCATGCCAGGCCAATCTGCAAAAACAATTATGTCGCCGCGGAATGTTGTATGTATTTGTATTTGTATCGTATTCTTGTCGTCGTTTTGGCCTCTAGACGCCGGTGGTGCTGGTATAATGCGTGCCGATAAATATTTATGCAATTTATTCATATTCGGCTCGGAGTGAGGCCGAGCGGTGGCTGGGTCCAGCGTAGAAATGGGTTCGATTACTGGCGAACGCCTACATCGCCTACCTCGAACCCAATCGATATAGGTAGTAAACTTTCGAATCACTTTTTTCTGTCACTTCAACTATCGCTAACGCGTATTGACGGAAATTATTACTTTTCGGTGTTCGTAGATGTAGCTCAGTTGAATTTAGTTTTGTGTGTCGTTATGTACAGTACCTCTGCACACGGATTATTTATCATTGAAAATTATCTAAACTGAATATTGGAACCTCAGCTCATACGGAAATTTGTAGAACCTAATATGTAACCTAAATACTGAATATCTTTGAAATTAAAGATGGAATGACAAGATCAAATCAGATCGAGAGGTCTGGGGATTAGGCAAAGAAACATGTAGCTGCGCTACGCTGCTGCCTGAAGATACCTACTGCAAGTGCATTAAAATAACGTGGATAGGTGATTTGGCAGACTAGTGACTATATACTTACTACTTAATCCCAATAAGGCCTAGATTTCCGTCTGGGTTGATATTTCCTTTCGTAAAAACTGTGCTTCGTGGTTGTAAGTTGTAACTGTGGGCATCGGCCGACTATAAAGGGATTGAAGTGTCACTGACCATTCATTTATTGAAGTTTGATGATAGGCAGCAGCGTCATCATAGTGGACACACAACTGCGATCGCCAACCCGCTTACCCAGCCCATCATGATGATTATGGGTATTACCTCCTAATGAGTCCATACGCATTTGTATTAGCAGAGAGCTACGTCCAGCAGTGGACCGAGGTAGGCTGATGATGTGATGTGATGTGAAAACGTGTTGTATATTAATTCATGATTTCTCTTCTTTTGCTCATGTCGGTGGCTAACCACAAGTTACTAACCCATGTTAAAAAAGGTTCAGTCAGGATGGTTTTGTCTCAAGAGCTGCCCAAATGTTTCCTATAATCTCGTAATTCAGTGTCATATTAAAATAGAGAGAAAGAATTAAGGACCCTCTAAATATGTAGATCGAAAATAAACCCCGCAGTAAACAAGTGAAGCTACCTTATATGAATTCTGGCGCGAACGAATATCAAAAACGTTTATAAGAACCAAAGCAGATACAATAGGAGTCGGTATCAAATGCGAACGATTGTCGAATCTGGCATCTGTGTAGGCGATCGCCGGATCAGTGTTGCGCGCGCGGCGAAAAAAGGGAATGCGCGGGTTTCGGCGCGCCCGGCGGTCTCGGCCGGAGCGCATGACGCTTTTTCACGGCAACCGAGCCTTTGTATTATGATTATTAATTTTAATCCTACAAACTTGCATAGTGAACAACGTTTTTTATGATAAACTCAAAATCGGTATTTTTTTTAATCTACCTATGTAAAGGTTGCCCCAAAATGAATGAAATAATATATAAAATACATTTTTGAATATCAAAATTGTTACATAGTCATTGAATCTTAAAGTACACAAAATAGGAGTTCGGGCAGATACTCCCTCATACCTACTCGTACGCACTCCGTAGATAATCTGCATATAAATGCGGATGAATTCAGCTGTTGCAGCGTCGAATTTGCTCCAAAACATCAGAAGTCATCATCATGTCAGGTACATCCGTCTGTGAAAATGCGTGGACAAACCATGAATTATTCTAGTTTTCCATGCAGATGATGATGTATATAATAATACTAGCTACCCGTGGCGTGTGCTTCTTGGCACAGACTTATGCATTAAATAATTCAATGATAGTGCTAGGTCTTGATTTCCAACTGTAATAACTCAAACGATACCTATATGTACCCACTACAAGGAAAAATAACCAAAATAGTCGTGGAGCCCAAACGACGACGGCCGCTTACACGATGCCTTTTTAACCTCATCTTCTCTGTGTGTAGCTTACATTAACCCTGTACCTTGAACTGCCTTTTGAGCTCAAATGAAACTGAATACTACCTGAAATTGCCATTAAACCCGACTGGACAGTCTGGACACTGTACCTGAACTGCCACCTTAGCCAAGTTGCCAATCGCTAACGCTTAGTAGCGTATCGCAGTTTTCCCTCTCTGACACTCTTTCATATTAGTGCGACAAAGACAGCTGTCTTTCGTTTACGACAGAGTCGATAGACGATTAAGCGCTAGCGATTGGCAACTTGTCTAAGCACTCAGGGTGGTTAGTCAGGCTTTGTCGCACTAATATGAAGTGTCAGAGAGGGAAAACTACGATACGCTACTAAGCGTTAGCGATTGGCAACTTGGCTAAGCATCCTGAAACTGCCTTTAAGACGTGAGCGTGACATCTATGCCTCGTTATAATCACATGGCGAGACGAGCCCTTAATACCTACTTAGTGGCTTAAGGGAGAATCCCAAGAATAGGGATGGAAGTCAGAACTCCTGATCTAACCTTTTATGAATATACATAATATTGTGTTTCCTAGACCTATGTATCTTATTTTGAATAAATAATTGAAAAAAACCTACTTCCGATGTGCTTATGAATTTATATGAATGACAATCACAACTAGGTACATTTTCTCTCACATCTAAACGAAACATTTTTACAACTCCACGTGACCCCGAAATTCTTTTCCGTTGACATCACAAAGGAATGTGCTGATGTTCTCCATAGATGGAAAAGTTCGGGCAAGATGTAACGCACGTCCTGTAACGTGACGTGGAGACGTGTTCATGCCCTATAATAGTGTTTGTGCTATACGATTATAGCTCTTAAAGTGTATGTACCTATAGGTACGTCGTACGTTGCGGATGTTCTAGGAACCGGGGTTGGGCGTGCCCTCACGCGCGCCGCATCTGATAGTGCGCCCGCGCAGTTTGCACGCGGCTCTACACTTCCACACGCAAGCAATCCACAGAAAAATAGTCTACTGATTGATTTTTCGGTACTTATATTTGTCCATGGTATCGATTATAATTTGGTCTGAAAAAAACATAGGAGCTCAAAATAACATTAGGAACAATCTTTTATAATTAGTTCATCATTAATTAATTACACTCAAGCTCAGCAAATTACCCTTGGGATGGGTGTATTGCATCAATTTAAATAAGTACCTACTTATAAATATATACCATTATAAAATACAGTCATAGTTTAGGATTAGTTAATTAAGTTGTATGGTCTTCATCATCATCACACAAACGACGTACCTACCGGGATTTGAATTTAGGAACCCCAGCTTAGTCAGCAGATTCACTTCGGACTAGGCTACTGGTGGCTATTTATGTGGCTGTTACATATCTTCGAACAGAGAAGAAACTTTTTTTGTATGAAGTACCTATTATTTTTATAACATAAATATTTACTGTATTAGGTATATTAATGCAAATGGCATTGTAACAATTGTTCCCAGATAACCAAAGTAACTTTACACAATTCTCTGTATATGGAACGAATTACATGAACCCGCGATCTCGCATCTCTGATGGCTAGATCGACTAGCATCTTTGATAGTTTATAAACCGCCAACAACGACCAAGCGGGCCAAGCAGATATCTAATATTCTGCAAGTTAATACAATACAATCTCTGATTTCCACTGCAGAGTACCTTCGCATGATTAGCTGGCAATAGATATCGATTATTCGTCTTAGAAATTGGTATGTCATCGGTGATTGCCGACACAGAGCCGACCAGGAGTAATCGGGAATAGTCGAGAATTACTCGCGTTGCTGTGGCTGCCGCGGTGTCGGCCTTAACAATTCGCGTGGTCGAAGAAGAACGTCGTATGTGACAATGGGGCCTATAGTGGGTTCCAACGTTGTAGCTCTAAAGGTGCGAATTGTCGCGGACGTTTTGCGATAGCATCGTGCCGCGGCGCCGCGGGATCTAGATCGCGGCGCGCGCGCCAAAGACATGCTCGTCGGATAAAGTCTTCACCGGCGACATGCCCGCATGTGGTATGCCTTTGAAAAACGCAGCAAGACGGATCACTCCACTGCTGCCTAGGTTGTAAGCCTAGGATATTAGTTCGTATGATTCGGTTCACATCATCTGTAAAAAAATATATAATTATGGTAAAAAGGTATCTTATCGACAATAGAAAACATCTGCGAGATAGTCGAGACAGATGCTATCCGATAAATTTTACCTAGACGATAAAATTAACAAGGCTCTTCCGAATATATCGGAACGGAACATACACACATACATAAGAATATCTCGAGCTACATTTTGCCTGACTACAAACACAAATTCTCAGTCAAGTTTTATCATACTCTTATAACTACCAAAGAAAAAGACTACAGGCCTACTAACTCAAACGAAGGCGTCATTAGAGTGAGAGAGACAAATCCGCGAAATTTGCGAATTTCGTTTTTCGCGGAAGGGGCGCGGTTCACAGGATTCGATTCCACTTTCCTTCGCAGTTGATACCTGAAACAACTTAACCATCTGCTCTTACCGGTCTGGTCGAGTCTAACTACCTACTCTTTAAGTCTTAACTTTAATGAAATCGGAGTGGCCGTCGAATGAATGAATATACAAACGATAAGCAGTATCCAGCTCCTGTAGTATGTGTGGCTGCTGCCGCGTTTCCGCTACTGCAGCTATGGCCGGGTCGCATCCCACGATAGTGGGAAGGTCGTTGCACCGTCATTTCGGGACGGTGGAGAGAGCCTATTGAAGGAAAATTTGCCATGGGCATGGCGAGATATTGCCGTGTGGTGACGGCAGTAAGAATACATTTGTCACCACCCCAACTCCTCCTGCGGGTGTCGTAGGAGTCGACTAAGGGATTGAAGTGTCACTGACCATTCTACAAGATTGATGATGGGCAGCAACGTCATCATAGTGGACACATTACTGCGATCGCCAATCCGCTTGCCCAGCGTGGCGATTATGGGCATTTACCTCCTAGTGCGTGTATACGCAAAGTTAATAGGAGAGGCCTACGTCCAGCAGTGGACTAATATAGGCTGATGATGATGGCGAGATAAATGATTTTGGTGATGATGGTGCGGTAAGGCAAGGCAAAGGCCGATCTGAGATCTGAAAGGGCAGACAAATGGAGAGAGAGAGGCTGGTGCTTGGTGCGCGGCTGTCGGTGGCTGGAGAGAACAATGGTGACCCAACGAGAGCACCCGGGCAGGGTCCCACTGGGTCGAGAGAGAGTTGCTGCTGGAGCTGCTTCAGCGCCCCCCGTTTTCTTGCTCGGGTCATACCGGCCCCCTTAATGCTTTCGGCGCCTCCTGCAGGTAAGGACTACTTCGGGAATTTATAGTTCATATCGACGATGTCACCTGTGCGCACAACATATTCCATAATAAACTTTGTCAAACGTACTACAGGTATGTAATCCGTAAACACAAGAGGAACATACCGCGCCGGCGCGGCGCTCGTGAAGGCATCCTAGCGAACGCAGGCGCACCGTCGCAGCGCGCAAGCCTCGCAACCCATGTGTAATGCATTTTTTTATTCAAATCTTATTTGCGAAGCCGACAAACGAGACACGTGATTTACACTCCGAACTACAAGCTCGCAAATTAAAGGAATGTTCCGCCCGTCCATTGTTAGCGCACGACGCGTTTTTATATAGTTCCGTTTTTACCGCAAACGTTTAATTATTTAAGGCACGTCATTGGTTTCGTATTTGGCAAGTTGGCCCATTGCATTTTCAGACAAAAAGTTACTCAAATAGCAAAGCCTTAAAAAATTTAAAACATGGTCAGTTTTTTGATAGGTGTTAATTTAATTATAGTTTTATTTACTGCTATTTATTTTCAATATAATGTATGCACTAAAATCTAACTAAACTAACTTAGATCTAATACAGGCCGTTGTGGTAGGTAGAAGACCGCAGATGTTGGCTGCATTTCCAGGTTGTTGTAAGCAAAAAAAGGCTCGGTGTTTGTGCAGTTCATAAAGTACGAGTAAAAGCGAAATTATAAAATAAAAACCGGCCAAGAGCATGTCGGGCCTTGCTCAGTGTAGGGTGCCGTAGTTATTCAAAAACGGCTAGGCCGATTATGTTCGAAATAGTTTTATTTTAAAGTATTTTATAAGCCAGAGAGAGGGACACAATGTTTTTTCTTCTCGAGCGATTATATCCGAAAATATTAACTTTAGATAAAAATTATTCTTTTTAAGAGACCTATTCAATGATACCCCAAACTATGGGATTACAACAAATAAAAAAAATCATCCCTCCTTCACCAGTTGGGGAGGTACCCGATTATTTTCTCTAGTTTTTATGATACCACTTTGTTGACATGATTAATATGGTACAGACCAAATTGTTTATAGTATTAATGGCCACTGAGCTATGGTGCGGACAGACAGACATGGCGAAATTATAAGGGTTCCGTTTTTGCCCTTATGGCTACGGAACCCTAAAAACGCAAAAGAGTTTATTTTCATTAAGATTTCAAGCTTAACTGTCATCACAACACTGACAGCAATTTAATTTTTCTTAGCAGCTCACGCTAATTGGGTGTACCATTTTTTGAAAACGCCCACCTATGAAACAATTTATAAAATGTCGCCGGTACACGCTTCAAGCAGGCGAAGCATGTGATGAAAACTAAACTTAATTGCTTGTACTGGAATAATTGAAACGGTTTTTATTTGAACGGAGCGTGTCGAGGCGTCTTTAAGGACAATTTGAGGCCCATAATGGATGTAATAAACTGCATTCGAGCTTTTTCCATGCCTGATTTATCCTGTACGACTCCAGGTTAATCGGAGATACCTAACCATTAATTAACCTACACTGCAGGCGTCGCGCGTTATTGCTTGCTGAATAACATAAGTAATAATCGTTAGCGAATCCGCTCTGGACCAGGCAAGGTGTCAGAATGTAGGTACAGTTTAACTATTGTATAAGTATAATTTTAGAGGCAACTGTTTTACAGCGATTCATTAATAAAAGATGGTCTTAAAACGTAATAGTTATTTCATGTAACGTGTATTTTTTTCTTGCAATAATCATTAGGCAGGTACTTTGAAGATAATTCAATGTTGATACTTTTTAGTTATCGATATCAGTACCTACTCTGTGCCACATTTGAACTCAGCTGCGTTATTCAACTATACAGGGTGTTGCCTGTAACAGGAGCAAAAAATGAAACGGTACACTAATAACCCAATAAATAGTCATAATTTAATAGTTAAAACTTAAAAAAAAAAATTTTTTTGCAAAAAAAAAAATTTTTTTTCCGTTTTTTTATGTAGTTTTACTGCAGTCGACTTATTCCAAAAAAGTTAAATCGGTGTAACACAAAAAAAAATTTTTTTTTTTGCTAAACCAGTTAAAAAACCATGATTTCAAAAAAACTTTTTAGCTCATTTAGTTTTATGTCCACTGAACTACCAATATGTTTAATCATTAATAAGGTACAATGTTGTGATACCTAGATACATCACTCATAGGTCGTAACTTTAACATACTGTTTCTCCTTAATGGATAACTTTAAAACACTGGGACCTTTTGCGAATAACTAGAGGCAGTCAGAGGAGTCTTCCATTTGATTTTTTGCTCCTGTTACAGGCAACACCCTGTATAGGTACATAATACATATAAATATTATCCCATTTTATGGCTCTTCGACTTAAATTTTCCAATTTTATTTTTTTACCCAAAAACACAGGGGAGTAGGCTCCGAGTGCATTTTATTGGATTTTTTGGTCCGTGGTTGGCTGGTTAAAAACGGCTTTTTCCAATACGGCGGAGAAATGCTGCCAGCATCTTCGGCAATTTCGGCACCATGCCGAAGGGATACATTTTTATGATATATTTACCTTAGGTGTTTTTAGTTCTAATTTAGTTCGAATACTTAACTAAGAAATTCTGTGATAAAACAATTTTCTGAAGCAATTGCGAACCAAAAAAGTTTAGAAGAATCATCATTTACATGGGGTGCCTATATTCTTATAGCCCACAACTTGAGGAATTTGTTGGAGTTTTTCTCTGTCACACCAACGAAGGCGTCATTATAGTGTGACAGAGACAAATCCCCGAAATCTACGAACTCCGGAGTTCGCGGTAGGGCCTCTGAAATAAATATTTAGGACGTCAAGATTTGGATCGGCCTGTATATAGATATCTCTATATTTTTTGTCCAACAAAAAATAAATCAGTCAAAGCATCAAGCTGTTGCGACACTTTCATATAAAGGAGCACTGTATTGATGGCTAAAGGGGCAAGATAGTCCCGTTTGTCACTCACCACTTAGCCCTCCCCCTGAGCCTAGCCACTTAGCCTTCACCCTCTTTGAGTTCTTACTAACCATACCACCGATAGCAATAGAATACTACGAGTACACATCAGCCTTCTTCAGTCCAGAGCTGGACATAGGCTTTTGCTTTTTTTTATGCGTATGGTCGCATTGGGAGGTAGGTATAGTTCGGGAAATATTATTTGACCGACTGTTATCTCACTTATTTTTTGCGTTAACACTTACTAAACAATCAGCAGTCGAGCACTTTTCTGTGACGCAAAACAAAAGGTCGTAAGTAAAATAAGAGTCGGTCAAATAATATTTCCCGAACTATAATGCCTATAATGCGCAGGGTAAGCGGGTAGGTGATCGCTGTAGTATGTCCACTACGATGACGCTGCTGCCCATCATTAATCATCAATAAACACATGGTCACAGTTACACTTCAAGCCCTTAAACGGATTTTGACGACACCCATGGGAAGAGTTACTGTGAGTATTTAGGGTCTAGTGCTGGCTGTGATGTGGCTGTTAAGGTACAGTGTACCCCCCAATCTGGATTTGCTTCAGATTTGGACTAAATAGCATTCGCAAAACAGGCATTAAACACATGTAGCGAAATGAGATTCGCAGTGCACGTACATTTATTTTTGGATGTAATGTAAGCAGTTTTTCATTACGCTTATCCGGTAAGCGGATGATGCGCTTCGTAGGGGCATGCGGCCTAGGGCTGTATATTTTCAAGCAATATTACGCAACAGTAGACATTAAATTATTTTTCATCACACTTGCTATCTAAGCGCGCCATTGCATGCATGCATAGCGGGAGTAATATAAAAGTGAAATTCCCTAGGGTCTTATAAAAATTTCAGTACGTCATTTAATAATATTTTGTCTTGAAACTTATTTTTTTGCCGTCAAGTGTGATGAAAAACATTGTATACATCACGGTCGGTAAGCGGAATACTAACTCGAGTCATTAAAAGAGACTTCTAACACTCTCGTTAGTAATTCCGTACTTACCTCCCTTGATGCACAATTTACTAATTATAATAATATAGAAGATAGGCAGGTATAACCGAAGTTTACCGAAGTATCAAGATGAGAGCCCCAGCTCACATGGTCCTTTGTCAGCCACGTGAGCAATATCTACTTTGTGTCTATGATTCAAACCATTTAGAACTTGGGTTAGTTGTAAAAAAAAAAATTTATACCTATTCCCTCACAAGTGGATGAAAAATATTGTTTGCGCCACGATTGTGACACAAATATTATGACCTCGGCTTGGGCTTAACTTTAACATTTGTTCTCAATTCCTTATTTACGACCGCGACCCTTAATATACAATGGACTATAAGGACATACCCGGGTTCATTAAATAACTAAATATTAACAATAATCAATTCTGTAAGTGAACATGGCTAAGCCAGATCGATCATTGATTTTGTAAAAAAAGTCCGTCGGTAATACGACCCGTCCTCCCAAATTATAGTGTTTAAACGTTTTAATACAACGCTAAGAAATGTGCGTAAAAGTTATAAAATTCCAAACTTATAATATATGTAACACTGCCTTCTGGGGGCCATTACTTAGGTCCGGGCTTGTTATTAAATTCGGCCTTATTTATTTATTTATGAGCATGTTTATTGTATACGAGCCTCTACTCGTATCGGGCCCACCGCCGCCGTAGCTCGGCTTTACATCTTCACGATTTTATCACACAGTTTCAGTTGGTTGTTGTACTCACGAGACATTGTGAAAACATTACGGTACATACCTACTATACCCGTTAAGGTAACTACAGGCTGATTGTGGGTAAAAAGTGATCATGATGGTCATACTGACTGGTGCAACGTTGCAATGGACTGGTGCAATGGAACCACACGAGACGAAAAAAATCGTTGATCCCATATAATTAGCCTGGAGAGGAGAAGTCCTAAAGTTTTCCATGAAGATGCCGATAATTCTGTGCAGTTTACTGGTAGATCCCGAAGAAAAGCTTTTGTGCATGACTGTTTTCATTACTATTTTGTCATTTAGAATAAAGACCCTGGATTTCACCCAATATAATAAGTAGGTGCAGTCAAGGGCAAAATAATATAATAATAGTTACTCAAAAGTATGTCCCAGTGCACTTTAATTCAGTGTACCTAATAAGAACATCGTAACATATTTATGAGAGGAATAATTCCATACACATTTTAGCACTTGACTGTACATTTTCTTACTGAATTACGCCTACACCTACTTACTTAATATTAAAAAAATAATGGAACTTTAAATAGAAGCAGGAACCATTTATTTGAAAATATATTTAATTATGTATAGCAAACTTTTCTTCATTACCTTACCTATGAACTTCTGTTTTGAACTTTTGATTAGGATGCTTAGCCAATCGCTAAGCGTCCGTATGGACAAGGATGCGCATCGTAGTTTTCCCTCTCTGTCACTCTTTCATATTAGTGCGACAAAGACAGTTAGCTGCCTTTCGCTTACGATTGACGATTAAGCGCTAGCGATTGGCAAGTTGGCTAAGCACCTAGGTATCATAAGCTAAGTCTCGCACACCGTTTCTCCCAAATGAAATGTAGGTGTAGGTATGAAGAAGGAAACTTGAATGTGAATAAAAAGTTATCAAAACAATACTTCTCGATGAATCTTCCAAAGTGTCTGGCTCCGGCCCATAACGCCTAACGCCTAGGCGTGAACATTCAATCCGCCGCAGAATTATAATCCAGCCTTAATTACAGACGAGCTCGATCACATGAAATATCGGTTTGGGAGGAATATTCAAATGTACGATACAGGTGCTGTGGCCCGCCCCGGCCCCGGGCTTCGACACTTGGGCTCGCGTCGAAGCACTTCCACGGCCTCAATCGTTCCAACTTTACACACAATTATTTATTAACCAACCCTTCATTTATACTGTATTACTGTATTAGTACTTTTACTCGCCAAGTTGTTGGTCTATCTAATTAAATTTCAAAAACTATCGCGCTGATGATCGGAAAACGAACAAAAAACTGTCGCTCGAGATGGCAAAAGTTCCTCGCGAACTGTGCATTTCAGTTGCATCCGATAGCATCTTCTATATGCAAGGAACACAGAACTAAGTTAAGTCTTTCTCCTATCGCGCAGATTTATCTTTAAAACCTACTTGGCTCTCGGACCGTTCCAGCATTAGCCGTCTTCGTTTGAGGCAGATGCATCGTGCACGAATGGTGTTTTCCAATAATTTCATACTCGAGGCTACATCGAAGAGTCATACCACGTATCTGAGGATGCATCTCTCGTCTCTGGCCACGCGCTCTCGCACGGTTCTTATTAAATGCAAAATTCGAGTAATACATCTTTACATAAGCGCGATCTCGTTAACATTGCATTACCAATATTTTAAATATATGTATGCTTTACTCGTATGCGGGCTATTGTTACATCCGAGTCGTCTTCGCGATATAAAAGATATCTTTTGTCCTATTACATTATGTCAAAGTAGTTTGCTGTTTACATAGTTAAGTTGGGATTTTAAGTAACACTGTTGATTGTATATTCTCACTTGCAAGAGTAAAAACATACAAACTAAGATTGTAAACGACTTTAAAATGTTTTTGATATTTTTTACAATGTTAACATAACGGAATTGCCAACCTCAACGACGAATTAGGAAATATCAGATTAACCCAAAGGTTGAAACAAGAAGGGCGATGCGCGGAGGCTGGGACACTAAAGAGGTCAACGCTCTGCGGGTTCACCGATAAAAGGCGGTTTCGTCGCAATAACTCATACAACAAATAATATAAAGTAAATGTACCAATGCTCGACTTATTAGTGCCCAACTGCCTGCATTAGATGATACCCATTTGTCGCTTCTACTAGCTATTATAATGATATATAAGGTGTCACATAAGTGATGACCACTCATACCTACTTTTGTCCTTCTGGCATCCTGAACTCGTTTTTCCTAAATGAATCCATTTAAATTTTGTCCGCATTCCGTAAAGATATGATAGGTATTGCTAGTGGTGTTTACGAAAATATTTTAAGAAATATACTTGTTACGTACAGTGCTCACCAGTCACAGCATATATGTTATTAATGATTTAGGTAGCAAATAAACACACAAGCTGACTAATGAACGGGCGTGCCCTATGGACGCCTATAGTTACCGGGGTTTCACGTGCGCGTTGACAACACTTTAAAACAGAAGGACTCACTTAACCGACGGCAAAAGGGACAAACCAAAGGGTCAGGGTTTAACCTAATTTTATTACATTATTTTATAATTTACTTGTTTAGGTATAATTTGTTCAATCAATAATGTATGTAAGAAATTCCCAAAAACCTTATAAATAAATCAATTAATCATCACAAAAAATATACCTAGTATCTTTTTCTACTCGTGCACTGCAATGGTTGAAATAATATTTCATATAGGTAGGTAGGTTAGGTACTACACTGTTATTGGGTACTTTCAATGCTGGGGCATGCATGTTCAAAGTGAAAGTACCGTCAAAGTATTCCAACAATGCCCACATTTTTCGAGAAATTTTAAATTTCTCAAAAAAATTATACGAAACCATAGGTTTTTTTGCTCAGCATGTGCATTGAGTTCATACGCATTGACTCATATAGTGAAATAATGTTTATTGATCGTCACCTCAAAACCTATGCTTTTCGCGTTTTAGAGGGCGGTCAAAGTAAACTCGAGTTGCGGCCAACTTTGGCCACCTCAATTTAGTGCTTAAAAAAAGGTTGTATAACAATAATACAAGGATCACAGAATATTTATGGGCAATTATGCCATTCACTGTTTATAACTCAGGGATGATTTTTCATACAAAGCTCACTTATGCAGTTTGCAAATGCTGGGGTTGCCATTTTTAAGTAAAGAATACAAATACAAATAATTTATTCGTGGCCAATATAACAAGCATGACAGGACAAGACAAAACAGACAGATTCAGCACTTAATATTATACCGCGAAGAAGTTATATTTTAGAAATACCGGTTATAATTAGTCTTTTTTTCAATAAAACTGTACCTAATCATATACCATATCAGGGTATAATTTGACTTGATGATGTTTTGCCAAAATTTTGTCCACATAATAAGTATAATAACCCATGAAGAAGCAAGCAAATTATTAAGTTAGACACAAAAGTAATACTCAGTTTTACTACTTACATAACCCATTTTTTACTCAAAATAGTGAGGCTGCCAAAACGATATTGTATCTTTCTCATTAACAAGTTTATTTAAAATTCTAATTATGTGCATGTGCATGTCCCCTGAAGGCACAGAATATATAAAATACAGAAGCTTCACTGCTTTGATGTTCACAAATGCCGGCTTTTTATGTACCTACACAATTATTATTACCAACGAAACGGCACGCGAGGCGACGCGAGCAGCTGAAATGGGCCGTATTGCGTGGCGGAAAGGTCGCTTATAAGCCGCACGCCGTCGAAAACAGGGTTGTCAATTATTGAAAACTAATAAAATAACGTACGACGCTATGAGGCGTCTGACAAATACATTACTGCAATGATATCTACGGCGTTAATAGCATTCGTCTTGATTTGATAGCTAATTCAACAATTTAGTTCATGCGTGATTATAGAATTTACCTACGCATTTCATACACGTGATTCAAAAATATTTGTCTCAACTCGGTCGGCACCTTCTTTGTGCTTCGGCCGCGCGTGCCCGGGCAGCATTGTTTGAGGTGTGAGTGAGATAGCAACACGACTTCGCTAACTTTAGGGGAATATCCATCCGAATAATCCTGATAATAACACGAACATTCTAAAAATATCTGTAGACAGTATGTGAGGTGTGCAGAAATTAATATATCTGCTTAATGCATTTAAAAATAAAGAATTACGTTAGATACCTACGCATTCATTACAAAAGCAGCATAAATAAGTAATGGTTTAATCACAATCGTAAGGCAGACGTAACACGGCATTTTCTCTTATATGTACCAGTGTACCTATTTGATATTATGGGAATAAAGTCAGACAACCAAATAATATGTTAGGAAAAAAGGCGCGAAATTCAATAATAGTATTGAGAGAACGAAGTTTTTTACATTATTTAAATGTGCCGCTTTTTTACTGACAAATTTGTCCGAAAATAAACCGTTTTGTCTTGACTTGACTTGAGTTTCTGAGAATTTAATTTACTACGAATGTACGGCTGTGCGAAAAACGCGTCATGATAATTAACATTATTATTATTGCAACATGCTGCTATGTAGTATATTTTCGGCATTTTCATTTAAGATGCACATGTATAAAATAATCCTAATATTTGCAAGCGATATATTTCGCGATACATGACGAGCCAGCGTTGTAAATTTAAACGTGCGTTCCGAGACAGCGCGCGCCAACCATTAAATAGACCACGGAGACGGGGCGCTCTGCATGTACTTGTAGCCGCGCGACGGAATCGCGGAGTGACACCCCCTTGCTGAAGGCTTAGTTGGCTAGTTTGACGGTACTCAATAACAATCTCAAATCAACTAATAAATATAATTAGTACCTACCTATATGTCGAAACGGTGTTAGACTGTAACTGTATTGACCTATCACAGTTCGCAGCGACCAAGAGATCGATGCCATTTCCAAAGTTTTTTTTAGCGAGAGATACGTATTTTGCTCCAATAACCACATAGATATACTGCATACAGACACCAAAAAAAATCTAAGGGTCTTTAGTTTTCTCACACGCATACAAAACGACCCATCTATAATTTTAAGTCCCCTAAAGCGGAAGAATTACGGAAAATGTACCAAGAGATTTATTGAACATACAAGAATCGGACAGCTACTTAGATACAGTTGTGACAAAGAAAATCGTAAGCATGTAGGTACTTAAAGTAACTTCAGTAGGTAATGTTATTATAATCTAGTTCTACATCAATTGTAACATACAGTTAACCCCATTATTGAAATACGGAACGTCAAATGTCGTACACAACCGCATTTTTAATATTATACCAGCACCTGGCCTTTTACGAGTAGTTTAGTTATTCACCTACCTGTAGGTTGATAATGTTGATATCGAAATTCGGGACAATTGGAACTTCTAAAATAGCAGAGGTAAATAATATATATGACGGTACGTAAATGGATATTAGATTGAGGGGTGTATGAATATGTTTTAAGTCCGTTCTGAAATGTATTATGTCTAATGTAGACATTAGTTATTTATCTAATGTTTAAATTCGTATAAAGTTACCATACACAAGGGTTATAAAATATTCCTTAATAGTTAGCTGGGCTGGTACACAGCCGACTCATAGAATAAATTAAATTATTTCTAGTTTGTACTCGTGGCCAAATTATCGGCTGTGACGATTACGGCGTGGGTTACACCTGCGCCTTCCACACATTTACATAAAACGAAATCGCCCCGTGGACGATACGCCACGGAATTCCGAATATCCATAAACGTAGCTGCCAGCACACTGAGGCCCATACTTAAAAACAAAATTAAAGGGGATAGCCGTACGATAATATGAATTAAAAATAATAAAACAAAAAAAGAGTCACGGATCGCCTCGAGTGAGTTTTTTTAAGTTTTTTCAAGCGAAGCCTGCTAACAGAGTACGGCCGATATCTCCTGACAATATCTTTGACGAGTTTTTTATGCTGCATTATTTTTAAATGAACTGATTATAAATGGATGTTGGGCGATTTAACGCCCAATCTAATTAGGTAAATGATATGTGTTTTCGAGAGGAGATGATGGAGATAGCAAGTTTGCTATTTATTGATTGATTTTTAATTGGGTGTTGTGATTGGAGGCGGTTAATCGATTTTCGAGGCGACTTTTCGTCGGGTTTAGGTCTGTGGGTACTTGTACTTTGGCATGTTTCTATTTCATTACTGCCATGATTTAGTAGCTTATAACTTTTATGGCATAGCGTGGCAATAATTTTTAAAATAGGTACAATAGTTCTCGACGGACTAATAAGAACACCTATGCAGGTTACTTGAAATAATAATCATGGCTTAATATTCTTTTTGTGCAAGGTTCTAATATTGAAATAATTTAGAATTTTATGACTGAGCTAGCATTGGACTAAAGACCGCATAATAATGTCAACGAACTTAATATTTTTTGTAATAATTTACGTAAATGTTAGTTGACATGCATAGCCTATTATTCTTGATTGGAGGTACTAGGTATAGCTAATTTTACGCAAGGAAACCTTACAGAGATTTTGGATCCTAGGCATGTAAATCGTTGTATATTATAAGTACAATAAAATGGAAAGGTTACAAACCAAAGAAAGGCATGGACCATACTTATTACTCTTATTAGGTCTTATCGCTAAGAAGCTGTCTCTTTTGGACAACCGTGAAGTATTTTGAAAAAGGCAATGTAAGTAGTTACGTAGCTAGGGTATTACGTTTAGTTTCTCTATTAAGTATATTTGTCTATGCACATAAAAAGGTAAATTTTAATTGTTAATAGTGCAATGAAATACGTTTTAGGTATTTAAAAACTAAAATTGTACTTGTTACCTGGAGTAGGTATCTAACGTCTATTAAGTCGGATATCTATCTAGAAATTTCAGTCAAGACGAACAACAACTATCCAGATAGACACAGTCCTTTAAACTTGCGAAACGCCTACTACTAAAGAACCTAAAATAAAGGACCCCGCAGCAAACATAGAGAAAAAGTATAATTCTAAGAGAGTTGTGCCCTAAAACACTTGAATCTACATCAAATCAAAACTTCATGCGATTTGAATGAAACCACTTTTTCCCTATGTTTGCTGCGGGGTCCTTTTGCTAGTCCCAGCCTTTTAAATTCAGAATATCGTTTGTACATTAAGTACCATAATTTATAGCCAACCAGGGACAGAGTACTCGGTCTACTAGACTCGAGCAAAACCCGACAGGGGTAGTACACTCGATATCAGATACATCGGTCGGTACAGCTACGGTGCTCAAAAATATTTAAGTATGCACTCTAACACCATGACAATAGAAGCCTGGGGGGTTACCATGACGTACCAATGCGACTCAATTTAGGTTGAGGGCAAGGGACAGAGATAAATACGATTCGTAAAGTCTTGTCCCTTTCTCTCGACCTAAACTGAATCGCATTAGTACGTCACGGTAACCTTCCTGCTAGGATATTTGCGAGCACCCTAAGCCGCTCCGATATTATCTGACCTTCACCTTACTGAAAATCACAGACAAATATCACTAGACTATAAAATATTGTGTCCCTGGCGGTGAATAAGCTAGCCAATCAGAATAGAATACGCTGTGTTGACGGAGGACATCTGCGGCCTTCGCATTTGAAATGGACTATACCATGATGTACTAATGCGATTCAATTTAGGACCTAATCTGAATCGCGATGTGTATGTTCCATAGAATAACTCTCAAAAACTGACAGGCAGAACCTATATTGAATCGCATTTAAGAGATCATCATAGTCCTCCTGGAGTTGCAAGTATCCATAGGTACTGTTTAAATACCGCCATAAGGACTGTTTGCTTCTTTGCCACCGTCGTGCAAAAAGCTTTTGCAAGTGACAGTACATTAATTGCTATAGGTATACACAAGAAAGCAGGGATTGCTGCAGTATAATTCTCTACTTCTCTATTTCAGTACCTATAATATTTCTATTTCATAAAACTAGGTAGGTAGTAGGTAGGTACTAGTATCATAGAATACGTATGTAATGTACGTATTCGAAACATTCGAAACATGTAGTGGGAGATGTTTTCAAGACTTATTTTTATCGAGGGGCGGCTTTTATATTTAATCGGTATTACTGAATACAAGAGTGTTCTACTAATTTCATTATTAAAATTGACATTTTGAAGTTTCTCCGTGTAATTTTATTATATTCTATTTATTTTAATTACTTTTAAAAATAAAAAAACTTTGTCTAAATGTGGAGTTTCAATAAGAGCACAAAATTTTAACTCTTGTGCATAAATTTGATTGATGAACCATGTTTGGCTGTGATTTCCCAAGTTTTTACAGAATATCGTCTCTGAAATTTGAAGTTCCGAGCCAGCCTGAAGTCGTCTAGAAGCTCCAGATCTTAGAGTTATTTTTTCTCGTTTTGTTTTCTTGCAACTAATCCGAAGTACCCGAAAACAATGTTTGATGTAAAATACGAGTATTTATTAAAAATCCACGACAACATATTTTATTGTAAATCTCCGAAAGACGAGAACTTACCCAAAATGTACTTTTTTTATAGAAAAACAAATAAATGGTGTCAACATTTTATTTATTTATTTTAATTTATAAATAGTGATACTGGATTAAAATAATTAAAACAATATTATTCTGTTATTCTGACATGTCGAATTGTGGATTATCATTACATTTTGATCGCCCCTCGACATGCCGGTGGACAGTCTGATTCTTCGAATTAGGACTAATAAGCAATAAACTAGCAGGGGCGCAATTAAACTCATTAAGGCTTAAGACTATCAAAATGAAAACATGCAAGTAGCTTTTATTCACGGGTTCCCTCTATCTGGCATAATTTATTTTGTCCGAAACGCTTAGGAACAGACTTGGCATAATCTTTTTTGGCATACCTAATCTTAATGAGGCAGAAACATCACTTGGCATAAATAACAATATTTCGAACTTTATTTTGCCCGAAACTATCTTGGCATATTATTATTTACGCCGAGTGATATAAGACAGAAATTAGATTTGCATTTTTTTTTTTGGCATATAGCCACATGTTCGAAACTTACCTTGCATTTTTCGTCAGGCAGAATTTGTTGTGAGGGTGAAAATTTTTGCGTGAGCGAGCGAAGCGAGCGAACAAAACCTTCCGGGGCAGATCCGACTCGGACAGGTTAGGTTAGAAGACTAAGGCGGGAGCAAAGCTCCCGCCTTAGTCTTCGAGGTTATTTTTTTTTAGCAACCTAGAAAGTACTCAGCTCAGTAACAGCCGTATTCATAAAAAGTTAGAGGACTGGTGAAGGGTCCTTCAGAGACGGATGTCAAAAAACGTTATTCATAAGCGTCAAATAGCGCTAATCAGTCCCTCAACAGTTCATTATCTCATGCTCAAGTTACGAGCTCGTGCACCCTTAACACAATAAGTAACGTGCAGAATATTACTATATTGAGAGGTTGTTATTATTCCTTCTGTGTTATGCTAAAACAATCTATGCAGATACTTTTTATGCACATCCAGATTATGCCTCATCATAAATAGGACCATCGAAATTATGCTCATGTAATATTCGGACAACTCGAAATCTGCCACAACGAAATATGCTAAAGTTGAGTATGCCACAACAATTTCTGCACAAACCCCATTATGACTACATAGTTTATGCCATATAGAATTATTCGTAAAAGAATTATGCCACAACAGGGTGGGTATATTATACTCGAGTAGGTACAGTCAACAGCCAAAAAAAGCGTTTTGCGGAATTCTAACAAGCTGGAAATAATTTTATTTATTTCATCCCCCAATTTACTTGTACGGGAAGTACCCTGAAAAATCATATTTTTCTTCTTTTTATTTCAGTATTCGTAATTGATATGATAGAGTAGGGCTAGTTGAGCACATTAGAGTTTATCGCTCTGTAATTCCTAAACACTGTCTTAAAATTATGAAATCTACTGCAGTTCATAGGAAATTTAATAGAGAAAAAACGCTTCTGGACACTTTTTCTTTTCCAATTTCGCAGAAAAATATTTTAAAGTGACAAAAGTCAGGTAAGTTGAGCAACCCAAAATTAATAAAACCAGTTATAAAAAAAATCGCCATTGCAAACTGCTCATCTAGCTCATAGACTTTTTTTGTCACAAAAAAATATAAAAAACGCGTAGGTAAGTGATTTGCTGAAATAGTTATTACAATTCGATAAACACATAAACTGACAAAGAATTATATCAACAGTTACTGGTAGCACTTCTTATCGCAGATCCATAGGCGAAAGATCCAAACCTCAATATTTTACTTTTAAATCAAAAATGTATACACGGTGCTCGTGAGCATTCCGAAAGATTTTAATGCTGAATTCCTGAGCATATTTAGAGTATTTAATGTTATATAAAATTTTCTGGATTCGGCTTGGTTCAAGAGATAATTAACCTTTTTTCGAAAAAAGTTTTTCGACGTAACTCATCATAAAACTTCTTTTTGATTACAATGCTACCGCAATGTGTTCTAATATTACCACACCTTGCCTGACAATCAAAAAATAAGAATAAACTTAACAAAAAAACCTGTCTCAAAAAAAATCGTTTAAAAATTAATTTTAACAAATTGTTTTTATGATAAAAAGTACTGGAAATGTTAAAATGTATTCAAAAAGTCTAAAAAAAGAAAAAAAAAATTTTTTTTTTTGGAATTTGACATTAGGTCCCATAATATTTTTTGTTTATTTTGATGTCTAGAATGTATAGTTAAAATCTTTAGGTTCGTTCAAACCAAAAGAGCATTCGCTATTCTAACCCCCCACTCTACGAAATTCGATCGTTACACAAAACATGATTGGTTGATTTCGTAGAACGGGGGATAAAACAGCGAATGCTCTTTTGGTTTGAACGCACCTTTTCGCAATGCTCGCGAGCACCGTGTAGATAAGTCTTGCCACTATGTTGTGGCCCACATAGAAACTTGTGATAGGTTATTGTGTTTTCAACACATTTGCTTTATAAACGCGCTATTACGTGAATGTGTCGCGGGAGTTATAGAAAAGTGAAATGCCCTAGGGAATTATACAAATTTTCGTTCGTTATTTAATGTGATTTTGTTTTAAAACCTATATTCTTGCTGGCAAGTGTGATGAGAAACATTGTATGCATTACGGCCGGTAAATGTATTACAAACTCGAGTTATTAAAAGCCCTCCGCCTAAAGTCGGGCTTCTAACAGACTCTTGTTAGTAATATCGTACTTACCTCCCTGGTTGCACAATGTACTATTATTTTCATTACACCTCTCTTTTTGCAATTTTAATACCCTAGCCTAGAGTTTCGAAGATTCGGTTGCTCAACTTACCCGATTGATCAACTAGCCCCTCTCTACCCTATACATATATGTATCTAATATCAGCCGTCTTGTGCTTCTATTCGAATGAGTATCTGAAACATTCAAACTTGGTTCAGAGGTAGAATATACATATAAAAACGGGGTAACTTTACATGCCTAACTGGACTAGAAGCATTAGACAGCTATTAAGTAGGTACTAACATACATATCAATCACGCCGTCAAAGTAATAAGTAGTAAAAAAAAATTTTTTTAAGGTACGTTTTTGGGCTCCTGTTAAAAAAATAGTAGTTTGAAGTATTTCATATACTTCAAAATTAAAAACTATTTTTTAAAACTAACGTAACTGTTTTCGAGCTACCAGCAAAAACTGAAAAATTAACGATAATGACCCAGGGGTTGGGCAATAGGGGCATTTGAATTGACTGTAATTTTACCTACTTTGCTAAATGTATATTTCATTCCAGTTTCCGTGACGAATTCAGATCGCATAAATAAATCTTTATTTACTCCTCAAAACTAAACAAATAATTATATGTGCGGTTTAAATAAAAAAACTGTTCTATACGTTTTTATTAATAATTATACGTGTTGCTATTGTTATTTAATTAAAGCTGATTAGAAGAAAAAGAGACAAACAATAGGACATTCCGGGATTAAATAATTGGATGCAATGGTACTTAATAGGTACGCACAAGTCCGCGTTGAAAAACTTAATATTATAATGGTTTTCTCGCGATTTCTGCATTTTCTACGTATTATAGGTACTTCCGCTTTATGTTCCTTCGTGTCATAGTTCCAGTTATGTTATAAGATTTCCCACTTTTTACTTTGTAATCCATTTTCACGTAAATGAACCGAATGAATTTTATTTAAATTGTAGATCGAGATGACCACATTGGTTGAAATTATGTAGACATAATATGGCATTGGGATTTGATTACACTGAAGGACGTTCTAGCTTTTATAAGAAACACAGTTTTTAAGCCTTTTTTCCATTGCATGATCGTAAATAGGTACATTATACTTAATTGAAAATTAAATATGTATTATAGGTATGAAGATGTACTGGCAAATACATAGGTAATACAATCTTTTTTTGGATTGCTAAGTACATATATTCAAAACTCAAAATATTGGCGTTCAATGAAAAGGAATGTTTCAATCAATTTGTTTCTGTAAGGCACGATTATTAATGGATGCCAGTATGGAGTACCAAATAAATATATTCTCTGATGTTGATGATTTCACCCGGCTTCCGGACGAAAACTTGTGAAATTGTGTAATTTACCGGTTCATTCATTTACGTAGGGATTTTATGACCAATACTTTTTTCTGTAATTATTCGTAGATATGTACCTACGCGATTTCCTTTTCGCAATAGGTACCTATTTTGTTTTAGTTAAAGACAGTATTCTGTTATCATCCGTCGACTTCTCATAACATAAAAAGTAATTAGTAGCGAATTTTACCAGTCTACGTACTGTGTACCTAATGGATAACTGACTGTCGTAGGACGTGTAAAGCGTTAATAGCGAGGTCGGAAGCAGCCGTGAATGCGCGTGAGTATCGAAGATGTGCTCCGAATGTTGATCAGCCAGCTAACGTGGGAACTGGCTTAAGAAAGTCGCAAATCACAGATTCATCTCGCTTTATTACTCATTTTTCAGAGGCATGCTCCAATAAAACTCCAATGAAATTAAAATATAGCGGCCACTCAGTCTTGCCATTTGTGAAACCGTAAAAACTTTGAAGAGCTCACCGAGAGAGAACGTCTTCAGGCGAGGCAACATCATAATTTAACGTGGCAAAAAGTTGTGTCTTAATAAATAAATCAACGGATTTTTTCACTGTCCATAACTTAAAGAAGTCGAGGCGGGAAATCCGATGGAAGTCGAAGACGAAGTTTTAAAAAAGGAAACTGCTCTTGCGGCGGTGGGCCGCGCCGCCATTGGCCGAGCGCGCGGGGGAGGCGCGCCGCGCGGCGATTGGCTCACCTCCATAGCACCGTAGGCGCGTTCATCTCGAAACGCGAACAAATAGATTTTTTTAAACAAAAGCAATTTTCCTATTCTTCTTGTTGGCTTTTGTATAGTTTGTTTTTGCCGTTCGTTTTGTATTGTTTATTGTAGACGAGTGCGACAATCCACTCCCGGGTAGTTCTCAGTGGTATTAACACGACTCCTCCGTTTGTATTGTGGAGTCGCGCCGGGCCGCATGTAAATTTGTAAAAACAACAATTGTTATGAAAACAAACGCAGCAAGTTGCAACAGGCTATTGTGGGAGGCTGCGTCGATGATAGCTACCTAATTAACTTTTGTATCAATAGGCTTGCCTGACAATAGGCAGTAAGACTCAGACAATAGTTAGTCATTATATTTTTTTATTTAATTTTGTTCCGACAAGTTCTGATTTCAGTGTCGATAAAGAATTAAATGATCCTGTGTACAAACCAATCACACAATGACTGGGTATTTTTCTAGGCTGACGCTCATGCATCAATCATGAGAAAATCACCAACTTCTTTCATAATTGTTTATTAAGTTACAGTAGGTATATACTCATTAGCTTATCATTACTGAGATTTTTTTAAGTGTGTCTGACAATAACATTATAAATACGTATAAGTACCGTGGTTTGCCAGATTTGTGACTTTGATTAGTTTAATTGCTTAATAATATTCTTCATCATATCGTTATTTTTACCTTTATATTAGTCACAAAAAAAATCTCAGTATAGATACCTATTGTTAGAACTGCAGAAGAGCAAGTTGCAGAAAGTTCATAAACACTTTTTAATCTTAGTTCTAAAAATTAGAACAAAATCTTCTTAATCTTAGTTCTAATCAACGAATTATATCTAATGCTGAATAATCACAACATAGTAATCAGTCCTATTTGTTTGAAAGCTGCTAATCATATCACTCTTATTTTCATACTCTTTGAAGACACTGTAGTCATATTAGGCACTATTGGCTCGAGAATTCATAAGTGACCTCAGTCGTGAAGTGGGTACGAATTTTTACTTAACAGTCCCTAGGTACATATTTACAGTTTATTTGGAAAAAATATTTTAGAAAACATCAACTTCAGACAAACGTACAAATCCTACAATCAATGTTAAGAAACGTAAAAATGGAAAATGAAACTTTTACAATATATTGATAACAATATTGGTAAGGATGCCCTCAAACTGATCTTACAAATACATTGAATGGAAAACTAAAATAAAAATCAGAGATATTTCAGAAAAGCTGCAATTGCCCACGAAATACCCATAATTTTCCATTGTTTAAGTACTTACCTACCAAAAATATGAATAAAAATATGTAAAAAAGCAGTTATTATCGAGATTTCCTGACAGAGGCACCAGGGTGGTATAATGTCGTGTACCGGCGGCGTGGAATATAAAATGGACTATTAAACAAGCAGACTTTAATCTGTATTAGTGCAGACGTGTTACGAATGTAATGAATCTACGACTAAGTAAAGGCGAAGTTTACGCGCGATGGGATACTTTTGTGTTTAAATTGTCCAAGGAGATTTCAACATTTTTATGTAATTTTGATAACTTCCAATTATTTAATATGTAATCTTTCCTAAAACTCTTTATTGGCAAAAAGCACTTACAAATAAGCACTTATTATTATTATTTGGAAGCACTTTCAAATTTATATTCTGTTATGATTATCTTTTCAAGAATAAGTCAACAGGAGTGATCAAATCCATATTCAAATGGGATAACATGTTACTTCTCAATTGTGCGAGAATATCCAAACTTTGACACGCGGTCAGATACCTGTTACTGATCAGATGTATTTTTTTGTAGAACTAGTAATAGTTCAGCATGTTTGCAGAAACATGCTGATTTCAGAGAGATTTCTAAAGGTGCATTCAGACCAAACGAACATTCGCTATTCTAACCCCCCACTCTACGAAATTCGATCGTTACACAAAACTTGATTGGTTGATTTCGTAGAACGGGGGATAGAACAGCGAATGCTCTTTTGGTTTGAATGCACCCTTAAATGTTTACAGAATAAGCTGAGCCTTTTAATACCAAATTATATTGACATTGCTTTTTCATGCAATTCAAAAAAATTTAGGTACCTACAGGTAAGTAAATCGCCAGATAAATATCAATAAATATAAAAATCATGACAAAAAAGTCCCCTTTACCATATATTTATGGTGATTTAATGTAACGTTAAGCGCTCTTATTTTTGTCTTCAGAAACCGATCCAATGACAGTTTTGTTTCGATTTGATGATGAACCCAGGAAATTTTTTTGACCATGAAAGTATTCCACTTCTTTTATAAATATTAAAAAAAAATCTGGTTGAAATTAGCATTTTCAGCGAAACTAGTTGGAATCAGCGAGTGTATTAAATGTGGAGGTCCAGAGGGGAGGCCTATGTTCAGCAGTGGACGTCTTATGGCTGAGATGACGATGATGATGATATAATATAAATATAAATAAATATAAATATCTTGGGACATCTTACACAAATCGACCTAGTCCCACGGTAAGCTCAATTAAGGCTTGTGATGTGGGTACCAAGCGACGATATATATAATAGATAGATACATATAGATACTTAAATACATAGACAACCATGACCAAGGAACAAATATTTGTGAGAAATAAATACACAAATAATGCCCTCGCCGGGATTCGAACCCGAAACCTCCAGCTTCGTAGGCAGGGTCACTACCAACTACGCTACGGAGGCTGATGAATGCTGATGATGATTAAATGTCGACCCAATAATAAAATAAAGAATTGTACGGGGCTAGCGTTTATCATGTTAAATCTTAACCCACATCCATAGGGGTAATTTCGTTGCTCTTGTTCGAATCGCCTGTAGTGAATCCTCCTGTATGAAAGATTGTGTAACCTCTGTAAAAGTATTCGCTCATCTCTCTCTTACGCCCCTGAAAGGAACGCGAGAGGGGTAATTTTCTCAGGGCATTGCCCTTTTAGATTGGCTCTGCCGCGAGCCGTAACGACACACAACATCTCTGGAGATGCAGAAGTCCACTAACCCGCCCACCTGCCTGTCATAAAAATACTGTGCCAATTATTGCGTGCTATAGCGACCACAACTAGGTACTTAAACTAATAGACATTTTACTAAGTACGAAACATTCCTTTACCATCAATCAGTGTGCACAAACGCGCGTCAGCCGTCACGACAAATCCACATTAGTAGGCGCGAGCGCAAGCGGGGTATCGCCCGAGAGCGCCCGAGAACGCCCGAGATGTTACGAGATTGCGCCCATTTTTCCTCCAAATTGCGCCCTTTGTTATGCAAAGCGCGCGGGCGCCGTGTGCGGGCGCAGCGCCGGGTTCCGAGTCGTCTGTGGACGTGTGACGCGCCTTTATCGCATATCGCGCGTACAATGCGCTATATGACTGATTAGAATATTTCATTAGCTCGCGGACTAACTAGCTGGTGACTAGATAGTGATTTGCTTTTTAATTATGTTTATTCAGTTTAAACACGATGGGAGGTCGGAAGACTTAAATCTGTTTGGAAATCCTCCTGGGAATATGGCAGCTGCTTACGTCAAAAGCGAAGCTTACCTTTCCTGTACATTTTAAAGTTAGCTAAAACCACCCAAACAAAAGTTTTGAAACAACATTTTTTATGTTAACTACCGGTACCGGTAAAACCATTAAAACAATAAATTCACTATTAGTCGTGGTTTAGTTTTGAAATTGACTATAGTCAGTTAGGTATGCTATCGTTTTATAATTGGTATTAACTTAACTATCGTGTAAATATATACATGTTTTACCATTGAGACCAATTAATTAACTACTAACGCGGTATAAAGAAATTTCTGCACATGCATTGATAGATAACAATCGGCTCGAACACGCCGATCATCCATTTTATTATGAGTAGGTACTATACAAAATGAGCTCCCATTGATTTTCCTACATTAATTGCGAGAATTGAACAACAAATACTGGAATTTGCCTTGATAAATTGTAAACAGCACTCCTATGTCAGAGCCTGAAAGCTTACAATCGTCTGATATTTAGTTTAACGATGGTATTGGTTTTCATTTTAAAACGTTGAGCTGGGTTTATCATCGATCGTGCCAATGCATCATATTTGTCGAGCGTTTCGTCATAGGACAGGGACGGATCGCAGATCGGAATCACATCGATAATGAAGCGAATGCATTAAAAATATCAGTTGCACTCACCTGTCCCTATGCATTGATGGATAATAGAACGTGCACTACATATCCACCTACTTATTACTCATGCTGCAAAATAGAAAACAGTAGACCGCTGTAAGTAAAATCGTGTTCTGCAGACTTGCTGATGTTGATAAGTTTATTTACCTAGTACTCAGTGTCTTACTGCAGCCGATTTGTTCTTAAACGAGCTTGTAAGTCCACGAAACAGTTTTATCGAGGTGCATGGCTAATTTACTTTGGACTAGGAAACGTAGTTTAGAAGGAAGCATGCCAGCCCTGGTCGACATCAGATGCTTCAGGGACCGAGATCACGTGAGATTAGCGTCCATGTTTTTTGCTCCAAGCTTACCTTTACACGGTTAAAATGCATTCCATGAGCATAAATTTAAATTTCTGTTATCGAAATAGTTGCAGAATTTACGGGCAGCTAGGAAATGTAGCCGAATGAGTTATGTGACGTGGGAAATGTTTAAGGGAATGTACGCGTGTTTTACATGTCTAATTGCGTTAGAGTGGAGAAATGGGAGGTTTCCGCGAAGAACTATGATCGTAAGGAATTTATGGGGGTGCGGTGTCAAAATATATCATGAATATTACAAGTTTTCACAATGCGAATGCCTTAGGTATATCATAAGTACTTTCAAAGGATGCAGTGTAAGTAGTGAACTGTAATATGTTTATCTAACTGTACCTTTACAAGTTTATTATCCAAGTAGGTATGTTTAGTATCCATTAACGCAACTGTCAAAATAAGAGCCCTTAATTTTTATTCTACGGTTTTACTTGTCTTTAACTTCGCCGCATACCGCATATCAACTGTCTCTTGCAGTCTGTCTTTGATTCAAATTTTGTGAGCGATTTTACGACCACTTTTACTGAGCCGATTTTGATATTTAGCATGCGTGGCAAGTCTCCGTGGCAATGGCATATTATGTTATTTTTATTCTTCTATTCTCAAACCCTGGTGCTGCAGAAGTACCTACTAGTTACATTAACTAAGAGCCTTAGGCAATTGCAAATGAAATTAGGTATAGTGTGTCAGATAAAAAGCAGATACTTGTCGCTTAATCTTGATCTTCAACTTCTCAGTCCTGATAATGGAGAGTAACCCCCTGTCTCGCCATCCCGCCGTGTGGTGACGGCAATAAGAATACATTTGTCACAACTCCTCCTGCGGGTGTCGTATTTAAGAGTCGACGAAGGGATTGAAGTGGCACTGACCATTATTTGATAAAAGATTGATGATGGGCAGCAGTGTCATCATAGTGGACACATTACTGTGATCGCCAATCCGCTTGCCTAGCGTGGCGATTATGGGTATTTTCCTCCTAATGCGTTTATAAGCATAGTTAATAGGAGAGGCCTACGTCCAGCAGTGGACTATCATAGGCTGATGATGATGATGATGATGAACCTCCTGTCTGGTCAGGCAGGTGGTTACCCTGTTTCACAATCCTCGATTGTTCAATCGGGACGATAAATGTTCCGATTTTTGAGTAGCACTTTAGGTGTGCACTTGCATTTGGTAGAGATATGCACATTTAGTACTGACCTTCAGCTCTTCAAACCTGATGTTGCCGAGTTACTGCCCATTATAACTACAAGCTCTGCAAATGGGCTCATTACAAAATAGCACTCAAGGTGGGTCATTGTCAGATTTAGGTTATCGTCTTTTCGGTGGCCATACCTAAAGTTAAGAAATTCCTGTACTAATTTTGAGATAAAACAATTGACGGTACAACTAGGTTCCTCGGTCTATGCAATTAAATCGTAACATAGATTTATAAAAGCTATTAACTTTTGACCACCGAGTGGACAACTTTTGTTTTTCCGACTGACAATAACCCAGGTATCAGTAAGAGGCATCCGGATTCGATGCTGATCTGCAGCTCCTCAAACTTTATACTGCAGAGTTACAGTCCGCTATACTTAACAGCAACGTTGCAAATATTTTGATTTTAAAGTAGTGTTGTAGGTATCAAACCTCGCCAAAATATGATCACATGATTTAATGAGCTCTATTTGACTTTCAAAAATAGGTAGCAAATGACTTTAATTAAAACTTTTTAAAATATTCATCATCATCATTATATCAGCCGAAAGACGTCCACTGCTGAACATAGGCCTCCCCCAAACATTGCCACAATGACCGGTCCTGTGCCACCCGCATCCAGCGGACTCCTGCGACCAAATATTGTCCCATAATAATTGACTGGTAACTGGAAGGTAAGGTAACTTTTTATTGGTAACTGGTAAGGTAACCCGCTTCACATAATCTTTTTAATTATCTATTGTCTTGTGCCGATGCTGTGTGGTTACGGCAGTAAGAATATATTCGTGACCACCCCAACTCTGTCCGTGGGTGTCGTAAGAGTTGACTAAGGGATTGAATGTCACTGACCGTTCATTAATAGAAGATTGATGATGGGCAGCATCGTCATCAAAGTGGATATACTACTGCGATCGCCAACTCGGTTGCCCAGCATGGCGATTATGGGCAGTTACCTTCTAATGATTAATCTGGCAGTAGGTTTTAACTGGCCTCTTGCCACAGGTTTACAATGTTGATACCGAATTCGCATGCTACCCTCTCCTATTTAGATTTAAGAAAATTATTGTTTTCTCAGAAAGTGATTAATTTAGAGGTTTTTTGTAATGTTTAGTCCTTTAACCTCTAGCCGCCCAGAGACCTATAAAAAGGTCTCCTGAAACAAAAGAAATTTTACTCTATTTCCTACAATGTCAATCCAAATTTCATTGGCAAATATTACTGTCTGGGCGGCAGGAGGTTAAGCCAAGTCTTTGTTGGATTATTAACACTTCATTTAGAGAGTTAAATAGCATAGAATGCACTACTTATTTTATTTACACTTACAGTTCACTTTAGTATTATCTTCAAAAGTGTATTTTTAAATGTCGGTTAGGCGGCGGGGGACATAATTTTTAATCACATCACTTAATTCATTAAGATCAGTGTATGAAATATAAAAGCTTGACGTTAAAATACAAGGTGGTCTATATCTCCAACACTGATATCCTGGCAGTGAGGACACGTGCCGTCAGGGGCCTAAACCACAAAATTTTACAAGTGTACAATTCTACAAAATTTACAACTTTTTTAATTTTGTAGAATTGTACGCTTGTAAAGTTTTGTGGGATAGGCCACTGGTATTATTGAGTCATGCTTAGTGCTGGAGCACAGTTGTGGCCGAACCTCATCTTCACTTTCTCGTACCAATGCTTGCCAGGTAAGCCTGATTGAACATAATGACAGGTATTTCACTAAGGCGCCTGTTACACAAACCGCACGAGCCCCGGTCACGCGACAGACACCTCGCGCTGCGGTCGCAGACAATTTAGCGAGCCAATCAACTTGTCAGCGGCTTATTGGAAATGCTCGCTTCAAACGTTCACTTCTATTACATTTAATTTATGTCAATAAACTAATTTCGATCAGTATTTGAAATTACCTGAATGTATCAGCTTTTAGTTAAATGCATGTACAGGGTTACATATAAATTTTGTGAGCCTCCGTAGCCTAACTAGTTGGTAGTGACCCTGCCTACGAAGCTGGAGGTTTCGGGTTCGAATCCCGGCGAGGGCATTATTTGTGTATTTATTTATCACAAATATTTGTTCCTTGGTCATGGCTGTCTATGTATTTGAGTATCTATATGTATCTATCTATTATATATAATATATCGTCGCCTGGTACCCACATCACAAGCCTTTATTGAGCTTACCGTGGGACTAGGTTGATTTGTGTAAGGTGTCCTAAAATAATTATTTATTTATACATACATACATATTTACTGCAGGATATCATATCTTCTTGAAGTATTTAACATAAATATGCAAATTACAGTAATTTTACATGCACTTTCAACATGATTTTCTTAAAAACGATGTGAATATCTATTCAAATATCACACAATAAAAAATCGACTAGTAAAATACCGGAATCTTTCGAATATTTGCAAGCCCTAGATTAGACCATCAAAGCCATGCCAAGCAACTTGTTTCTCCTACGTTTTCCATTCAGTATATTTTCTTCATTATTTTTTTTATCAGAATCAGAATTCAGTCTAAAGGCATACTAAGAAAATATCAATGCACCTATGCAGATATTGAAATAGCTACATACATGCTACATATAAATCACGATATTAAGATATTTTAAGAGAAATTAAACATCTGCTCGATTTACACATATATGTCAATAAATGTCTATTTTAATTATCGTAATAAATACCATTGAATGCAATACCATGCATATTTTTATGCGGGTCCGTATTTCGAAACATGCGTTTAATGGCTCCTGTTAATTACAGGATCGGTTATTTTCTTACGGCTGACTGATGTAATTGGCAGCAACTGCATTTTTAGCACATAACTGCATACATGCAGTTGTGATACAAATAGTTCATTTTCTATTTGTTTGAGAAAGGTCTTTTCGTATTTCAGTATAGAAGAGCTTGTATAGGTATAACAAAATGTATGTGCTTCTATTGTTTATATTTGGCTGGATTTTATAAATAAAATACTTTTAGAATGAGTAGAAATCCTAATAAAAAGTAAGTAGTGAAATTGTATCCTGGCCCTTAAAATTTATAACTTGTGAAAAAACTCGAAAACCAGCCCAAAAGCATTCTACGGACGACAGTCTAAATTAACAATCTGTTTACGATTAAATACTTTAATTAATCACCGTGCTCTCCATCATTGGCCATGTTAAGTTTTCCGAAGGTATAAATATTATATTTTTCCCTGATAGCCGTCGTCTTAAGGTTCAAGAAAATGCGTCTTTTTTATTTTTATTTCCTATAAATTGTTGATAATCTTTTAAGTGAGTGAGGTGACATTTGTGCAGTTTTATGGATGAATAGAGCCTAATGCGTTCGTCCGCAATCAGTACAATGAAATAGAAAAAAACATGTTAGCAAATTATAGGACATAAAAATAAAACGAGCCTTTTCTTGAACCTTAAGACGACGGCTATCATGGAAAAATATAATATTCATACCTTCGGAAAACTTTACATAGCCAATTTAATTATAATTGAATTAATACAATATATCATAATAGGTAGGCATTTTCACTTTTAGAGACATCTAATTAGCGTGAGATTAAAAAAACCGCAATTACAGTCAGGTTCGTAACGACAATTAAGTATACCTAAATATCTTTAGGAATTTAAAGTTTATCGGCGTTTTTATATTATAATATCGCTTATAGTTTATAAAATTAACACCAAAACCGAGGTTTTATTAAACTTTGTGCTTAATTGTCGTTACAAACCTGACTAAAAGTAAGATTTTGAAATTTCACGCTAATTGGGTGTCTCTAAAAGTGAAAAAGCTCAGGTACCTACCTACTCAATCGGCGTTTTTATATTATAATATCGCTTATAGTTTATAAAATTAACACCAAAACCGAGGTTTTATTAAACTTTGTGCTTAATTGTCGTTACAAACCTGACTAAAAGTAAGATTTTGAAATTTCACGCTAATTGGGTGTCTCTAAAAGTGAAAAAGCTCAGGTACCTACCTACTCATGACGGGAATAAACTATGACAACAGGTACCTATTGTTTTAATTAAGGAACTAAATAATACATAGGTACTTTCGTTTGAGATTGATAGCATCGAATTTTGCGAGCCTTTTTGCAATGGCGAGCATGTGTGTACGGTTAACAATGCTAGTTAAAATAAATCCATCTATAATGTCATTTTGATACTGTTTGCATACCTTACTATGGCAATATTCAGATAAAAACTTGTGCATGTATATAAGGTTCACCACGAATAGCTAACACTGCTGACACAATTTGGTGTAAGTATTCGTAATTTAAGTAACCTACCAAAAATGTCGAACACCAAAAAAAAAATTCAGCAGTATTCATACCAAACGGTTAATTATTACCTATCTACTAAATTTATCGCTAAATAAAATATAATCAATCTTTGAAAAGTTCCCGAGAGCATTATCAACTGAAGTTTCGCATCTTACGAAATGTCTCCTCGTTGCATTTTACGGTGCCTCGGACTTTTTAACTTAATAAAGCAATCACATACAAGCCCCGATGCATATGTTCTCGTACAGTTAGACAGTTTTTCGAGATTATCCCGTTCATCGGGGGAAAAGGTTTAGAGACAAAACCTTCACTATTCAATAGTAGTACTAAAGTAGTTTCTTTGAGTATAAAATATTTGGACTTAATAAATCAGAATAAAAAAAAAACTATTTTACGAGAGGTATTTTTTTTAATTTTTCCACAATTTTTAATTTTGTAAATAATCAATGAATGTAAAGAACGCCATTAATATTAAAGACGACATGGTACACCTGATGCACTGCGAATTTTGCGTCAAGCTTATAAGCGCGGAATTACGGTGGTGAACGAAAATATAATTTAGACACTGGTTTGTTAAAATCGATTTATTAAACAACAAAAGCGTATTTCAGATTGTTGTGTCTCTTGAAATGTAGTACATTAACCATGACTAACGTTCATACAATATATCATTAGCATAATGTGATCATTTTTAAAATATTCAAGAATTTGTAAAAATTGTTTCGAACTAGACGAACTCCACTGCATCGGGGCTTGTATTTCTTTCACATATTTGCCGTGTGGTGACGGCAGTAAGAATACTTTAGTCACCACCCCAACTCTTCCCGCAGGTGTTGTAAGAGTCGACTAAGGGATTGAAGTGTCACTATTCTTTGATTTGATTGATAACGGGCAGCAGCGTCATCATAGTGGACACTTTACTGCGATCGCCAATCCGCTTGCCCAGCGGGTCGATTATGGGCATTTGCCTCCTAATGCGTCTATACGCATAGTTAATAGGAGAGGCCTAAGTCCAGCAGTGAACTGAGAAAGGCTGATGATGATATTTCTTTAGCTAATCATTAACTAGACAATTAACAATTGCTTGACACTGAAACCAAAACCAATCTTATACTTTGAATTCTGAAAATTGCTTAATTTACGTTTCCTGCTGACGCTACAGGTAGCGATTGCATCGTCTACGTCTGCCCGGGCTCGCGTTGCGCCTCGCTAATGAATTTGCGTGTTAACCCGTGTCGCTGACATAACCATGGGAAATAACCCGACGGACTGTTACTGACGTCCAACGTTACTGAACTTGTCATCAGTAAATAAATAAGGATGCTTAGCCAAGATGCCAATCGCTAGCGCTTAGTAGCGTAACGTAGTTTTCCCTCTCTGTGACTCTTTCATATTAGTGCGACAAAGACAGTTAGCTGCGCTTAACGATGAAGCGCTATTGGCAACTTGGCTAAGCACCAAGGTTTGGGGACAATCTTGCACGGCAAGCCTAGCTAAGATACCATACTGCAATCGTAAATGATAAGCAGAGATCGGATTTTTGTGCGACATCTCATACTAAATGTCATCAAAATGACGTAAGTCACTAAGAATGTCGCAAATCCATCCGATCTCTGATAATAAGCGATAAGTAATGAATGTATGAAAATGACAGATTCGAACGAAAAGTCACATGACCATTTCCACATTTTCCACACATTATTATGGTTACGTGACTTATCGCTTATCGTTTACGATTGCAAAATGACGTCTTGGCTAAGCCTCCAGATCATCTTGTAGGCTTAGCACATGATTGATGCGACAATATGTCGCCGCGAGATAGACTCCATCCCTCTTTTATTATTATAGTTAGTAGAAGATGGGAAATCTATCTCGCAGCGGTATACTGTCGCACCAGACATCTGCTAAGCGTACAAGTCTCAAACTACATAAGCAAAATTTGCAGGGGCATATGGGTTAATTAACCTACCCATTCGTACCACAAGCCGCGTGGCAGTAAGAATACATTTCTCACAGGTTCATTTTCTTATAGGTATCGTAAAAGTCGACAAAGGGATTGAAATGGGACCGTTCATTAATTGAAAACATGCGATCGCCAACGCGTTTGCCTACCGTGGCGATTATGGGCATTAGGATCCTAATCATCCGGATCAATTAATCAAACAAATCAATGAGCTCCTACGCATAAATAATAACAGAGGCCAGGTCCAGCTGTGGACTGTAATAGGCACCTGTGATGCAGATGTTCTTTCAGGAGTGGTTCACGGCTACCGATTGGAACCTACTTAATATAACCTACGTATGCAAAATTAAACCAGCCAATTATTTCGACTATCGACGCATTGAACACTCAATGAAAATTTTGTACGTTATCAAGAATTGGCTGTTTAACCGCACATATTGTAACGAGGGCGGTTAACAAAAACACGTCTCTTGCGTGAGTCGCCACATTTACTTACTCCTCGAACCTTGTAGTTCCCGACCTGCTATTAGTTCCCTTCAGACCGCTCGCGTCGTATCTCCGTATCAGCCCAGCTCCTGGACGTAACGCTAGTTTTTTGCCAACGATAAACAGATACGAGACAATTAAACGATGCCATCGCGAATTTGAAATCGAAAACGTTCGCAATATTCAGTTATTTGACTTATTTGCATGGAAATTGGGTTTTTTAAACGTCCGCAAAGGATGCGTTTACGCATGCTCGAAATGCATGTCCAATTAAAACCTTGAAATTATAATTAGTCATTAATTACATTTTTACTTTTATGCGCAATGGAGTTAAATTTGCTTTCGTGGATTCGATAATATCGGTATTACTTAAAAGTTTTTGTAAACAAATATTCAACAAAGCGTTACAGCCAGCACCTTTCAATTTAAAATGGGAGCAAAAACTTTTGTTAGTTGGGAACTGTTTGTTATGATTGATCCATTTTTCAAACAACCAACAGGTTATTAAGCAACAGCAATGGGATTTTATTCAGATTCATCAAACCAATTCGAAATCATAATTGATCTGCTGTGTAAAAAATGTGGGGCTGTTAGGGTGGAGCTAGGCGCCAAACGTCGCGTCGGTAGTAGTTGTATGGCGTACAATGTATGGGTTTGTATGGAGTTGTATGGCGCTGCTGGCGGCGCATGACTGTCCGATTGCGCGGAAGCCAATTAACGGATGGAGCCACGTGGGACCGAAACATGCCTACCACACAACTAACTAAAAAATAGACGAATTGTATCAAGTACCTAGTACGTGTAAGTACGTGTTTCATCAAGCACAAACTTTTTGGGACACTTTGGGAAATATGGTAAGTCTTGCTTAAAATCATTGACTCTACCAGCTAACCAATTTTTATTCAATATCGAAGAAATGATCTAAATGTACAAACTGTTTTGAGAATTGCTCAAATTATATTTCTTGTCCACAGATGTCATACCTACGAGTATATACCATAGATCAAGCAAACGTATCTACTTAGCGTGTCAAATGAACTCAGTGAAATCCACTGAGTTGTCCGTCTTTAATCGCAGCTTGCAGCTTTCGGGCGCCTAATTTTGTAAGTTGAAGTGAACAAAAACATTAATAATGCCTCCTTAAGTAATATTAATGGGCCTGAGACATATTTAAAATCATAGGCAAGTAACAACTTCAGTACAAAATCTGACACGCTCGGCCGCCATACAAATGAATGAACTTGTTTCGTCTATCTAAATCTAATTCTGTGTTCTTATACACTGAAATTACTGTTTTACTTGTAAAACTAAACTTTTTTACTTGTTCCGAAAAGTTAAGGATAATGTAGTATGCCTATAGGGGTTGTAATTAACTAGCGGTCTCATTTATGAGTATTGTATCAACTATTTTTTGTCATGCCTCGTTACAATCCATTTTATTTTAATTACCGCGTGTAACTATACCTACCTATTAAAAATTGTATGTCCGTACATTACAGGAACGGTAACAAGCTGCAGGCTAAGAACAAGAATACTCGTTTCGGTAAGTAATCCGTTGAGGAACACATTCAGTAGGTGTCGTATTATTATTAGTGAATCATATTATTATGAAATTGCTAAGCTCTTTAGTTAAATGGATTACCACCGTGTATTAATGTTATACCTACTCTGCATTAAGTTTTACCTAATTGTTAATTCTTTTCATTTCGTTTTGGTCATCTCAAGTTTTTTTTTTAAATATACTTATACCAATTCAGAGTACGTATGTACAATTCAGTATTCTGCGTATGTATAGGGTGGACCATAAGTTCCAGTTTATTGTAAATTGTATTATTCGTTAATGTTTTGTTGGTTCGAGGCTTGCTTCTCTTCTAGATATCGCAACATTTTCTACATATACAGAGTTGAATCCAGCTATATTATTACTTATCAACTCTTAACAAAACGTGCTTTAGTCGGCAAATCGCATGAGCATTAAGACCCGCGCTTCTGGAACTTTCTAAGCTCTCTCTTGTGTTCTTCACAATGCTCGTTTAATCCTTTGCTGAAGAGCATAAGTAGGTAACTTCCTAATGCAAGTGTACACTCAAGTTTCATAATGTTGCAGGTCTGAAGTTTCAAAGATTACCCAAATCGTCGATATCCAGCATACACAGAGCCCGGGATACATACATAAGTACGCGTATATCTTCTATATAAATAGCTAACTTTTATGAAACCAAAACGTGAAACAAATATTTTTATTTTAGATTTTAATGCCATTAATATTTTTTATTTAGTTAGAAACCTACGAAAATTAAAATGCATGTTTTTGGGTTAGATATATTATCCGAGATAACAATTGATGTCAAAGTCTGTAAAACAATACATATTGTTCACTCTTACAAACACATGTAAAAGTTGATGTAGGAAATAGGATTACGAGTAGGTTAATACAGGTTTTTGCTTGAAAATTGCGAAGAATTACAGTCTTTAACTAATATTAACTGATAATTTCTATTCTTGATACCGATTTTAAGCATAGTTTTTTTTTTACACAAAAGATCCCAATGGTTCGAAGTGTATCCGTAAGGGCCCAGCCAATAAGATAAGATAAGCATAGTTTTAAAGTACTGCATTTGTCGTTGCCAGAAAAAATACTTCGATGATTACCTAAGCATTAATCTACGTGAGTACCTGCAATCCATTTTTTCATAGATCGTTTTCGACACTCCCAAACAGCAGTCGCAAGTTTTGTTCAGTCATCGTCTGAAAGCGTAAAGGGAGCGGGTTCAGTTGGCACTTTTCCGATTCAATAATAATTTCACGAGCGATGGCGCGCCGACAGCGTCGAGCGACGCAGCACTCAGATCTGGAGCAGTATGCAAGCAATGATACGGGGCCTGAAATTTAGTTGCAGTAGACATAGCACATCTGGGAAGCTTTGGAAGCACAAAACGTAAATGAAAACTATATAAATATTTTGAAAAACATATACTCCAACAGCACAAGTAGAGTCAAACTTGACAGAAAGGCAAAGAAATCAATATAAATAGAGGTGTCAGGCAAGGCGATCCAATCTCACCGAAACTTTTTATTGCAGTTTTTACAGCATATTATGAAAAATTTGCCATGGGCTCGCCAAGGCATCTACGTAAATGGTAACTACCTAAGTCACCTCAGATTTGCCGACGATATAATCCTGCTCTCTGAAAGCTCGCGACAACTACAGCTGATGATTAATGATTTATATCAAGCTAGTATAAAAATTGGATTGGACATGAATCTCGACAAGACGAAGATATTGACAAATCATTACAAAAGGCCGATCAGGATAAAAAATACTCACATAGAATATGTTGAAAAATACATATATTTAGGTAAACAAATATCCTTTAATAGAGATAGAAATATAGAAGAGGTCGACAGAAGAATAGCCATAACTTGGAGAAAATATTGGGCCCATAAAGAATTACTGAAATCTAAGAACATCCCTTTATCGTCGAAAAAAATAGTCATGGATACTGAAATATTGCCATGCCTTACCTATGGTTGCCAAACTTGGATCTACGATTTCAAGACACAAAACAAGATACAGAC